>WAAB01006984.1:60697-79969 GCA_013389865.1 Piaya cayana
CCAACCAGTTCTCCACCCAGGAGAGTGTGTGTCTGTCCAGGCCGGAGGCTGACAGTTTCTGCAGCAGAATGCTGTGAGAAACTGTGTCAAAGGCTTTGCTGAAGTCCAGGAAGACCACGTCCACAGCCTTTCCCTCATCCAGTAGACGTGTCACTGTGTCATAGAAGGCAATCAGGTTGGTTTGGCAGGACCTGCCTTTTGTAAACCCATGTTGGTTGGGCCTGATCACCCGGTTCTCTTGCATGTGCTTCATGATAGCACTCAAGATCACCTGTTCCATTACTTTCCCTGGCACTGAGGTCAGACTGACAGGCCTGTAGTTCCCCGGATCCTCCCTGCGACCCTTCTTATAGATTAGTGTCTGTAAGACTGTAAGATATTGGGTGCACCCCATAAATGTACTCTATCACATTTCTAAAGAGAAGGACATGTCAAGCTCAGATGGCAGAAGCTGGCTCAACACAATTTCTGCAGTCCCACCTAGAAGGGGAGCTTTATAGAGAAACCTATTTTAGAGAGTGTTTGGCATTGCCTTTCTGAAGAACAGAGCCACTACATTCAGGTGCTTTTATTACTGGAACTTCAGGTGCACTAAGGCTGCTGACCATTGACATGCTCCTGTGTATACATGGGTTAGCCTGTGACTGCACTTAGCACGACAACCATTATGGGATAAAATGGCCTGCACTACTTCAGGCCTGTGGCAAAGAGAGGTATGCTTTTGGGGAGTAACTAAATTAAAACTGTTCATCAATAGGGATACTGTTCATATTTTCTGACAATGTATTTCCTCTGTTCTATTTATAAATCTTACATGAAGAATTACTGGTCAGATTCTGACCTGCCATACATTGATGGAATTTCATTAGCTATGATGAAGCCTATCACCGCACCAGCCAAGCAGTTGACTATTTATTAATTAAGTTCTAGAACATGACTTTGAAGGGGATTTTTCTTACTTTTGTATAATCCATCCAACAATATTACTTCCTTCACTTTATCATGGACAAAATACACTCTTCAGATTGTTGCCAAGACCTGCATGATTCACTATACTGAAATAAATCTACCTTTCTGAAATGTATAGGGAGGGGCACTATGCTGAGTCTGATTAATCAAAGATTTGAAGGGCTTCAGCCCAGCTCTAAATTTCAGTAAAGAGCTGTGATTACAGTGTAAGTAAAGAAATTTCAGATTGTTGAACATTGCTGTATTGATTGGTTTAAAACATTAAACATGGAAGTTCGAATTCATGCATAAAGGCAACATTTTTGAAATCTCAGTAATTTCAGATGATCATGTGTCCGAACACAGTGCAAATCGAAGAGCATTTGTCTAAAGTAATGGTTTCTCTCTACAGGAGAAACTCAAGAGTAGGATGCACGACTAGGATGCACGACTAGGACTTTCATGTTATTTTAAGAAGAGTAATGCTTTACTGGACTGTTTCCACTTTTTTTTTTTCTTTTTTTTGAGTCACATTATGGTAAAGCCAGACAGTTTTGGGACCAAGACTGGGAAACAAACCTCATATTACAGCAATGAACCCAGTGATTCTCCTTGTTGCCATTCCACTCAACAGTGTGATCATGCTGTCAAAACAGCAAGAACTGCTCCTTCAATGATCTTCATTTCCATGCTGCTCCAAGTGCAGGCAACATCATCTACCATGGGAACTAAGTAACAGATAATTATAGGGACTATAATGTGCTGCTGATCAGCAGGACTATTACACACTCCAATAATCATGGAGTGTGTAATCCAAAAACATGTTAGAGGTGAGACAGAAGTTTTGTCTCCTTAAACTAAATTAGAGGACCCTTGGGATGCTCTCATCTACTTTGGATCCTCCCTCTCCTGCTGAGGCCTCCTGTCCCATCTCATGCTGAGAAGACTGCTGCCTACTCAACTTTACATGGATGAGGGTGAGTAAAAGGATGGCAAAATTCTGAGTCTTCCACCTTAGGGCATAAGAGGAGTCATGTTGGGGAAGGTGGAGCTGTTGTATGTTCCCATTTCAGCAAAAATGTGAAAAAATCCCCAGATTACCCCAGGTCCAGGGAACTGGGTTTTGTCTTTTTCTTTCTCCTTTCTTTTAAATTTAGTGATAATTTTGATATTTGTTTAAATGTATTCTCTAACATCAGGATTGTTGTCTCTCTGTGCCTGTAATCATATTAAAAGTGCTATGCAGCCTTTCCTATAAGCTGGAATATTGGCATTATGTGTCATCTGTGCAAAATACTTATGAGATCTGGTCCATAATTACAGCTTTCTAACATCATACTAGAGCATTTCTCAGACCTACTAATTGTGCTGCCCTTTATGATCCAACTTATTGATTAAACATCTGTTAGAGTTTTGGAAAAAAAGAGAATTTATTTGCAGTGAAATGTGTCTGGTGTATTAAATTCTGTTTAAGTAAGCCCTAACAACAAGTTTGAGATACATGTATTGTATCTCCTCAATGGTACCTTAGAATTTTTTGCCTCTGTTTGTCATTTGTAATGTTTGCTGGAGGGCAGGAGAGTGTTCTGATGTTTTCTTTACAGTAAAGTCAAATTATATTCCCTTAATGTTTTAGTCACACTTGAACAATTTCAGGGGGACAGCTACCTGGGAACACTGCAAAATAATAACTTAATATCTATGGTTACTTTTTTTTCCTACTTTTCATTTATGACAATCCAATTACACAGGCCATGCCTGAAAAAATAATGTATGAAGTGATTTAGTGAAAAAAACCCAAACCTCACCAAACAAACTCACCCACAAAAAACACAAAGAATTTTTAATTAGACATTCTTAATTGTTAAGAGTTTCCTTTTCAAGGAGATTAGAAAAGAGATCTTTGAACAAGATCCCTCTGCTCCTGCTCTTCATAATTCAAATTAACATAAAAAAGATGTTGGTATATTATGCTGGAAACCTCTGGGAAATTAAAGGAGTAGCACTTGCAAAGGGATTACAGAGAAGCAATGCAGAGTCATTCTGTCTTTCCATTCCCTGTGCTTACTAAAAATGTAGAAGTTCCCCACAAAAGAAATCCAAAATCTGACACAAATAGAGAGGAGGAGAGAGTCTGTTTCACTGCTGTCCAACGCTTTTTCAAATTAACTTATTCTTTCTTTAGCTCATTTGCTGACGGATAAAATTTTGACAGTATTAAAAAGTAATCTGAGTCCTTTTGCATGACTTGTTTTTCTTCTACATGTTTTATGTATATTGATTGGATAAATGGAAAAATGCTAATATCCATATGTTGTCACATCAAGAATATTTGGACCACTTATTTTCTTGAATTACATTATGTCTGGATGATTTTGTGAAGATCTGGGACCTGAGCTTGCATTCAGTTTCAATATGAAATGAATCAACCCAACAAAGAAGGAAAATTAAATTACTTCTACCCATATTTTATCCCTTTGACATTTACTTACAGTGACCCTCCCTCTGTCATCTCCTTTAGTCTGACAGTTACAGTATTATCACTGAAATGTTGCCTAGCAAGAAAAATAACCCCTTCATTTTTCTCTTATCCAAACACGGATGAAGTTGAACAGAGTCTTTTTGTTGACTGACAAAGATTTGATCAGATCCTTCACCATTTATGGATGAAAAGTGAAAACCCACTGCAGTGTTTTGAGAAGTTTATACTCCTAATTGAGGTACTGAGGGACATGGTTTAGAGATTGGTAGGAATGGTTGGACTTGATGATCTGGTGGGTCTCTTCCAACCTGGTGATTCTTTGATTCTTGGATTCTAATTAAATATTTTACAGTCTAACTTGGAGTATAAGAACAACCTCCTAAGCTTCAGACAGAAAACCCACATTCTGGAGGGAAGATATACAATCAAGTGTTATGCTGAGCCAGGGCCTTCAAGCTGTATCTAAAACCCAGGTTCAAGGAAACTGCTGGGGATATATCCAATGCAGTGGCTGAGTCCCAACAAGCAAAATGAACAAGCCAAAGAAGCAAAATGAACAAGCCAAAGAATCACAATGAGAATAACCATAACAATAAAAAGATGCTCTTGGATTTCCATCACTGCCCCAACTGAAAAATGAAACCCAGAAAAATTATGCTAGCAGACCCTGAGATTGTCTGGAAACTAAAGCCTTCTTAGACATCTTCAATGTATTTTCAGTTCCCAAAATAAACAGACCTAATTCCTCCGTTAATGCCTACACCTCTATATTTGTGCAAGGATCTGAACAAACCAGTTCCTGCAATAATTTTAGCACACAAAAAGTGTAGGAGCAGCAGTCCAGCTCTAGGAAGTGCTGATGTGACTCAGTGGACAGTAGGTAACACATTAGTTGAACAAGTTGAATTAGTTGAATACTGGAAGTCTCTTCTCTTTTCTGCTGCAGAGGTTTGATTTTACAGTCACAAAGTCAATGATTAAGCATCATTGATTTCAAACCTGCAGGGTCAGAGCCTTGCACAGCCATTTCTGCATCTAAAAATTAGATCAGACTACTAAACATGTTTAAAATGTTGTTCTGCAAATGCCTGATGTACACTCTATGAAGATGACCTCCTGGAAGACAAGAAAGAAATTCTGGCTCAACTGAACTTACCACCATATTTCCATCAACAAGAAGTTCTCTTTAGGTCATTGATTTCTATGTTCATTGCTGAGGTTGCCAGCTTGGTATTCCTCACAGATTTCTCTTGTCACTCAAGTTTCTGAAGCCTCCACATCCTGGATTGTTTTGCTTTCAAACAGTATAACCTTTTGAGGAGAAAAAAGGGTCTTCTATTTACCTGTTTGTCTCAACATCTTATATCACATATAGCAAAGACTGAATACATAAGGGCATCTCTAGAGGTACATACTAACTCCATGCTCAGCAACAGTGAGGCTCGGTTCCCTGTATGTTTTTTTTCTAATGTCTTGATCATAAGGAATCTCATTGCCTTATTAAGTAATATTCCTAGGCATTGATCTGGGGATTTATTTTACCTCTGTAGAAATCTAAGGGAATATTTTCATATAGCTGAGTACAAAGGTTTAAAAAGAAACCAACTACATGTATGAATATATATACACATGCACACACATACTATCAGATGATAAACAATATGCAGGAAGGCATGGAAATATATAAGTGCAAGCCCTTTCAAATCAATTGGACATTTTGTAAGAATACTAGACTACTACTTTAAAGACTTGAAACTGTTTTTTGCATTGTAAATCTGTATCTTTAATGATAGAGAGTGCAAGAACCTAGGAAGAACCTCAATTGAATATTGAGTCAGTTGTGACTCCAAAAGTGTGGAAGAGCAAGAAGGATATTTACACATTTCTTACATTTTGTGCAGTGCTCCCCTCAGAGCACAGGTAAGCTCAGAAACAATATTTATTTCTAGTAGCCAGATGGTTTACTGATGCTTTGATTGTCCCTGCTGAAGAATTTGTCAAATTCTCCATTTTGACTCATCTCTGCTGCACAAAATGCCCAGGGGAATTCCCTGTGCCTTAAATGCAATGACATCAAATGATTTGCAATGTCTTTATGATTAAATGCATCACTTTAGCTTTAAATATGAATGTCCATAATTTTAGAAGGTATTTAAAATGCACTTCATTGTAATCATCTTAGGAACCTGCTCACTCCTGCTCTAAGACAGAAAAACATCCTTATAATTTTTGCATTAGCTAATGGAAAAGTAGCTGGGTCAAGCCTTGTGGAAGACTATCCTTACCACCTTCACGAATCATCCTATCAAGCCAGTATACATGAAGTAAGAAAGAAGACAGAAATTGAGGGCTGCACGAAAGATTTCCACTGGTATTGAAGGTAGCATGTACAAGAAATCGTGTGAGTGGCTGTGGTAGTGCTGTGCCTCTCAGCTTCCTCTGGGCTATATAAAAAAAAAAAAAGTTGTGATCTTTTTCTTTTGTTAAAAGAAATATCCTCCGTATTACAAGTTAAGTATGTCCTGCATTGCTGAGTTCAAGAAGAAAGCAGCTTAGCATAGTTAGTGGAGTCTTGGGTGACAACTTTCGCAATCCTACCCATGTCTTGGCTGCCCAGAGGACAGGTTGGGCATCTGTTGAGGTTTGATTACTTTCCCCAGTGTCGTGGAGCTCTGCCCAGGTCTGCTCCGATAAATACATGCCTCAAGGTAGACAACAGGAATGGGAATAACTACTGAAACATTAGTGAAATTAGACCCTATGTTTGTACAGATATAGCTGTGATGCATGGGAGCTGTTTCCTGTTAACAGTGCCCCACTGACTTTCTGAATGGGCGCTTAAGCAGGTCCCTGTGTATGATATAAGCTCTTAATCAACCAATTTGTCTCAGCTGTTTGCGCAAATAGAGGCACTTTAAAGGTTGTTTCATTCTCCTCCTTGAGCAAAGCTCAGCTGGTATTAAACAGGCAAGAGTTCAAATGAATCCCAGTTAATTGCAGCCTACAGGTTTTGACTGGGTAGTGTCAAATACATTCTGCACCTCTGGGAAAGGATCTGCACAAGGAAGGGGTGAACACCTTTTCATGGTGAAAGATCTGACATACCAGAAAAAGCTTCAGGTTTTGCTACAAAATAAATCACATGCTTATTTCATGACTGTAGAGGCAGATTTAACAGAGTAGGGACTACAGTCCTAAACTGGAAATGTAAACTGGGCAGCAAAAATGCATTTTGTAGCCCTGCTGCTTGAGAATTCTTTCCTTTGCTTCTGCTTGTTTTGGGTAGCTTGTGCTACATATACTATGCATAACACTTAGGTTAAATAATGTATAAATATGTAGGAACTGGGTACATTATCTAAGAGAGCAGTCACAAAACAGAATTATCACAGTACAAGCAAGCTCGCATCTGCTATAACAGACAGCTTCTGCAACAGCTGTTCTCAAAATGCTTCCCTCCACGTCTAAAACAAAATTCATTGTACTGAGTAGTAAGCAGACCTCATCTTTGTACCAATACAGGTCTCAGAGAAAAATCCAGACTTTACTTTTGCAGGCTGAAGACATATTGTTGCCTCTGCAAGCAGATAAGTCTAATTTCACTTTACACTAAGGAGACCAAAATTCCATTTGAAAGGTGACAGGCCAGAGCATTAAACAATTGCATCACTGGTGGGGTTAAGGTGGATACATCATATAAGACTAGAGTCTGACACTAAAAAACACCAGCTGGATCAAGGATATTTCTATCCATTCTAGCTTATTAGACTTAGGACAACAAGGTCAACTGTGTTAAATTTAATCACAGGGCTTCCTAGAGGATATGGTAAATGTGTTGGCTAATTTTTCATACTATACTCCAGATAAGATATTACCTTGCAGCTTGAAAGGTAGCTTGCTTGTTTTAGAAGTATCCACTCAACTTATAGCCAGTTATGACAAATCTTATTGTTTTTCAATCAAGATGAGCCAAATTAATCACAAGCATTTACCTCCTTCCTTCCCTATTAAAAACAGAGAAGTTGTAGTTCATGTATGTTAGCACTCAGTTGGCATTGTCTTTTTAATGGAAAAGCAAACTGAGCTGTTTATTCTAAATGGAATCAGGCAAAATAAATAAGCAAACAAGATTTTTCTTTGCTGTAGGTACAGAGATGATGTCCGGAAAGGAGAAGGCTAATTAGTTTTAAACTCTTTGGGGAAAACAATGTATTTTTGTACTTTGTTTTTAAGGTTCCTAACACAGTGGGAATCTGTTCCATTACTGTAACTTCCATGCACCACAGTAATAAAAATAATAATGATGTGAAAGTTATTTAATATTGAGTCTTCCTGAGTGAAAACCATCTCGCCTCCAGAATGTCTGCTGATTGTCACGTAACAATTCTATGCATGAAGAGAAGAGTAGTATAAGCAATTTCTAGGCTACTGATACGGATGTTATGATGCATTTTCTAATACTTAAGTATAAAAGATAGTGTAATAAAGCAGGAGTAGGTAGTATCCTACCTTCCGCTGCCAAACATTAACTTGGAGAAAACAGTGCAATATCCCACTAGAGTACCATTTTGCTTTTCTACTGCCAGGACATCATAGCAGTCCTGAACTTGCATTTTTTAGATTTTCCATTTCTAGGAATTATTTTTCAATTTCTGGTTGTATACTGGCAATCTGTCTGATCATCTGAATGTAGCTCTCATGTGTTGGTCCTAGTCACCAAAGAAATGTCTGCTGTGTAATGTAGATCCTAACAAGGAAAGCATGTGTTGCAGCTGTTGCTTCTTGTGCTGCCGTCATAACAGGATTGGTGGTCTACAGTGAGGCAATCCATTATCCTGAGAAATGCTAGCATGATATTACTTATCATTAGCTTAACTGTAAAATTTTTAGCTAGAATCCATGGAATTATTAGTGAGAGAGAAGCAAATCTTGGCCCTGATTAGCTTCACCTAACTGCATTAAACACTGCTGATTCAGTGGCCAATGGTTGTGCCTCAGTCATCTTCTTCAAAACAGGTTTAACATAATTCCAACAATATGAGACTGGAATGAGATACTACAAATTCTGTGATGCCAGAAGAAAAAAGAGAAGGAACAAGAGGCCATGCTAGTTAGGAGTATCATGGGAAGTAGTTGGTACATTCAAAGTGAGAGGTGGGAGTCCACATATGAAAAGATAATTAGGACAGTGAACTGTCTGGCAAATGAAAATTTGAGGACCCTCTTCTGGCAAAGAGATGGTTCTGACACCTCCCGTAGAGAAAAACAACCCCCAATATGAGCAAAAGCCCACCAGATAAGTGGGACTTCATGTTCTTGAGCATTGCACAATGGCATCTGAGTTTCATCAATAACCTAGCTCCAGGAATCTTCGTAATCTTCAGTGGTTTCCTTGACTCAAAGTATCATTTCACCTTCATTTTTTTCAACTTATTCCTTTTTCTTTTACAACAGAATCTGTAAAGCAAGAAGTAAGTGAAAAGTTGCTAATCAAATGCTTTAGGCACACCCAGTCTATCTAAAGGTCAATGTCAGGAAGCTCTTATCAAGACAAAAGTGTTGCTTTGTCAATTTCATGTAACAAAAAGCTTGATCTAAGGGGTGACAGGGCTCTTCATGTCCCTCTCCACCAGGTTACTGATCCTATAAATATTATCTAAGGCACTCAAAAATAAAGAATTGTGAACACATGTTAAAACATTCAACTGATTACACTGAAATTTGTCTCTGAATTAGGATTTCTTTTGGAAATATTAAGACAGAAACTTTGTATTAAATCATTAAATCAGCAAGAAAAAAGTACAAAATACATCATAAACCTGAGAGAAAAAGATAAGTGTCTGTAGAATAAGCCTACATAATACCTATAGCAGTATGTTCTTCTAAAAGGGTCAGGTGCCTCAGTGCAGTGAAGCAGGTCTAAGCTATATTGTAGGTAATGCCTCCCGACTACTTACTCTCTTGGAAATTGTTAGAAAGACTCTTTAGGGACTTCTGCAATGGCAGAAAAAGCCAGATGACACCACACTGTGTCTAAGCCTCAGAAGGCTACATTTTTAATGCTAAATGATATTTTAGTACCCAACTGCATGAAAATTACTTTATCTTCAGAGGGTTGCTGGTGGTCTAGTTGAGTATCACCAAATCAGAGAAGTACCAGCTACTGAAAATTGACCTCCGTTATCGGCAATAGTGTCTGAGGTACTATAATTATTACTCTATAATTTATTGTACATCTTAGGTACTCTGGTACAGTAACAAGCAGTTAGATTTTTTTTTATAAGTGACAATTTTTCTGTTGCAGTAGGTGAGATCTGAAGCTGAACTATGCACTGCTCTGCAATTTGCTGAATTACATGCACCAGGATGAGTGAGTATTAAATGCTAGACATAAGATCTGGTTCAACTCAAGACTCCTTTAAGCCGTTTGTTTCCCTACTGGTGTATAAAGCAAACCACTTGCCTTTAAAGTCATGTGATTATGTCTTTGTGTTTGTGTCACTATTTCCTGTGGAAGTTCCCACAGCACATAGAAAATTAGGAAGGTCAACTGCCCACTGGTAACAAGGAGACTTTCAGAAGATACACGCCTCAATTTCCATCATCTGTAAATACAGACGCTGCTTTCTGTTTGACTAGAGGATGAGAAGAGGAATAGCACATCCAATTAAAAGAACAAGGGACCGTTTAGGCAAGCAGAGCCAGGAAGCCTTCTAATGCAAATCGCTTCTGTATCACCAAAGCCAAGACAGCCATGTTGATTTACACCAGCAGATGAATATCAGACATGAGTTAGAACGTTGCCCAGACCATCTGTTACAAGATCTCTAAGCTAAAAGTTCCCTGGTGTTCTTTAATGACTAATAGCTTATTCACGGGTTTTATGCCTGCACCAAAAGACAACACGTTGCAGGGTTTGTAGAAAATAGATACTCCCAACCTCATGCTGAGGTGTTAATTCATTACACATTTGGCATAGTATTGATTTGATTCACTGAGTAACCAACAACTTTTCTTTAAACACTTTAACATTTCCTAGGACATCGACTGTTCAAATACATATTTTATTAAAACACTATGATCAGATTCTGAGTTCTGCAGATGAAGACATGCCAAATCTAATTCATGAACAAAACACATGCATAAATTATTCAGTTCCAAACACTAAAAAATGGATCGAAAACTTGTGTTTAGAGAAACTGGGAAGTTGTTGAATAGATAACCATAAATTTATATTATTGAAGGCATTTTATTGTTCAGTATGTTCTCTATGCCATGTTCTAGGACAGATTTGAGCTGATGCATAATAAAAGTTTGAAATATGCTCCATTTCATATAAAAAGAGTCATTATGGTTATGGGGTATCATGTCTTCCGCACGGCACAATCCTATTATCCTGGTTTAGACTTCTAGAAATAACTGTGAGGAAGGGGACAGATAATCGGTCTTTCTGTCCGAAATGCCTGCACTAGTTTGCAGTTCTGAGGAATCAGTTTAAGTACTAATGCATTATTTTACAGGTATTAGTACATACCTCCCCTAGGCATTAGACTGAGGGCACTGAGTTCATAACTACACAAGGATTTTTTACACTGCAAATTCTAGTGATCCAGATGAATAATTGGATAGTTGCAAAAGGAGAGCAGGCATTGTAAATGCTCTATCAACTGATACAATTTGATCAATAATAAAATGTTCCTGCAATCTGAAGCCTCGTTAATTACTCTTACCAAATGAATCAGTGGGATCAGTTCACTGTTTGGTAGGTATGTGTTCAGTTCCACTGTCATCATCTTTATGGTGCATATGGTGAACAAATTTCATTTATACCTGAAGAGAATCTGCCTGTCTGCAGACATCACACCCATTTTGTACTCAGTCACTGGCAGCCAATATACAGCTCTCTCATGGACTTTTTAATTTTCTCTCAATTAAAAGCCCAGCATACAGTATAGATATTTTTAATGGGATGCAGCCTAATATAGTCTTAAAAGAGATATTAGGTGTGAAGACATGGAAGTAGCAGATCACATAATAGGAAGAATGCCTTTTCTCCACTTTTCCTTCCAGATGTGAGATCTGACGCTGAGGCTGGGGCAGGGGTGTTGTGTGCCTTCTATCATTCTGTGCAACCATCTGAAAATGCTTAAATGCTTTTCATGGAAGCTTGAGAGATTAAAAATACAAGAAAAGGTCTGTGCTCAGAAGGAAAGCCCAGTACAAAGCTACATTCAAAGACTCCCTTCAGGACACTGGGACAAGTTACATTACCTGGGGACTGACATGGTCAATCCACGTATCTGGTCATTGTCACAGAACCTGAACTGGCATCATCTGGCAAACTCATAAAATGTGTCAGCAAAGAGACTTATGATTGAACAGACACAAAGATGGTTCACTTTCTCACACTGAGAGGATTCGTGACATATCAGCATAGTAATAAATCTGTACAACTCCTGTTAATACTATGTCTACTTTTAGAATAGGAATAACTTTCCAGGGCTATCATTCCATGGTTTTATGTTTAGGTCACACTGATCCTCTGGCCCATAAAGGAAAGAACCTTGTCCATTGTATCTTACTGATGAATCCTCATTGAATTTAATGGGGCAAAGCCTTGCTGGTGTTTAAATCAATGCAGCAAGATGACCCTTTACTAAACGCAGTGCTCTGCCATATAGGACATTGTAGATCAGCCTGGGATGAAGGAGAAGGTAGAGAGGAACAGGGTAACTTCAAAAACAGAGGAAAAAAACCCCTAATACTCTTTTGCAGAATCCTGACTGGCACCAGTTCTTCTCCCTAACAATTTCTTATATTTCTTTACATTTTGAGGGGAGAAGGGAAGTGAGTAAGAAAGCATCCACTCTTCCTTTTCTGTATGCAGAAAGTACTTTTCTGGAAGGCCATTAGGATTGTGCATTAATCCTAAAAATTAATTTAAATACCCAGTTGGCGATCTCAAGGCAAGCTTAAGGCCACTCTGAATAAAGTGCATCTGTATATTTGTACAGTGAAAAAAGTCAGGCTTCTGTGTTAACAGCACATGGCTTGACAGACTCTTCGCAACCTAAGTACTGTGGTCTATCCCTATTGTGCTTTTCATTTCCTCACTTTCTGTTTTCTTAGGAGAATTTTTCTTTTTATAGAATATTATTTTTCAGTTCTACTTTTCAGAGGCCCTCACTGTAAGGAGCTTTTTGCTGACACCCTTGTGGGGGGCCTTTGGCTTTCATTTAACATTCCATTTGGATTTCTGGGCATTGCTTTGAGTTCAGAATCCCCCCAGGAACAACAAATAATTCATTTTGTTCCCTTTTACATTTGTTGTATGCCTCCTTTCTTTCAACCAAGCAGACACATTTAGTAACCATCACCGGCTACCCCTGTCAGCAACAACACCGCTCTCCACTTCCAAACACAGAAAGTACAAAAAACACATATAGCTTCAGAGGTGGCAGTGACAGGGGAGAGCAACTGAAGGAATGAAGAGCGGTCAAGCCTGTTATTGCCAAAACACAAGAATTCAATCCACTGCTCACAATGAAAATAAACAAGCTGTTGAAAAAGAAGGTGAAAAGTGAATGAAAGTTCTGCTGCCTCAGGAAAAATAAACTCACCATTTGTTTCATCATCTAAGCCTCTCCTCAGGACAGCACTGAGGTAGGTAGCTTTATCCTTACTGAGAACAGCATCTAAACATATGCTCAGAGATCAGTGAACATGCACCTTATGGCATTTCTCTGAACTGGGGCGTATACATTGCATGCTAAGTTAAAACTTCTTTCATTTTTTTGTATTGTGTAGTTACTGTTTCAATAGCCAGATTAGGAAACAACACCTTCTTTGATATTTAATCCTTCTTATTTGTTAGTTATTCTGGTTACTTATGTAAAATTCACCTTTGTGGCTGACCATCCTCCTCTCCAATCACATAAATGTGCCTCAAATGTCTACCCTTTGACTTTGAGTTTCACTTCATGTGCACCAAGAGTCACCCAAATGCAGTTCATGAAGGGTAAGGCAATGTAAAAACAACAATAGACAACAGTATAAAACAAGTGTAAACACAAACCTCAGCTTCTCTTTATCACTTGCACCCTGCATAAAATCGTTTACACAATGAGAACATTAAACGCACATACTTAACACTGTTTCTGACAGCTCTGCTCTGAAGCACTTTGCAAAGATGTAAGTGACAAAATAAGGTACAAGGCTGTTAAAAAAAATTAAAAATCACAAAGCCTTGATCTATTCCTGTTACCTGCTGCACATTACTCTTCATCAGCAGAGCTGCTTTGATTTACAGATGCATGAGCAAGATGCTGGTTGGAAAAGCAGCAGATATGACTGAGTTACCCCTCTGTAGTGGGCAGGGCAGCCCCTTCTCCAAAACACTGCAGAAGCAGAAGTCTGTGCATAAAAGAGGGGAGAATGCCCTTCATTATCTGGAGCTGAAGTAAGATTTTGAGGAAAGTGGGTTAGTGTGCAGCTGACACCCAATAGATGCCTCAAAACCTCAAGAGCACTGTGCTTTTTTTACAGAGGGATGAGTAGGGTTTGGACAGGTTCAGCTGTGTTTTTCTACTTGGATGTCTTTGGGCACATGGTAACACTGTGTTCATAAGTGATGTAACTGGCAAGTCTGGGGTGGGTTGCCTTTGTGTGGCATGGGTGGCATGAGGGTGAATTAGGACAAGATGACATTCCTCAGATTTCCTAGCAACATTTTTCCAGATCGAAATTCTGAGCTGAAGCAGCTGGGGGTCTTAAATCATTTTTCCTGTGATTGCTGGACACCCAGTAATGTTTACTAAATATTTGGAAACATAAGGCTCTCTTGGTTTCTGCTTATGTGCAGATCTGATCACCTTTAAAGGCATATGCAGTCAGATTAACACACTTATGTCCAGTGAGATGCACCCAGTGGACTTACAGGCTCACAACTGGTGTGGCAAGAGGGAAGAGTCTTCTCTTTTTTCCTCCAGGGAAGTCTGGAAAGAAGACATCATTGTGGCTTTAGCATTAGAAGGGCTGCTGTACTTGCAAAGCCTCTGCCAAAGCTACACAGATGGGCAACCTCTGCGAACAGGAAATATTGTTCTTGTGCTTTGGAGAGCCAGGTTCTAGAAGCCTTGCTCCCTGTCACTATTTTTCTGTAGCATCCTGTAAGAGTAGATTTCTGCTACTTTCACTTTATGCTATATGCAGATACGTGGTTTGAGATCAGTTGATTTACAGTTTATATTGGCTGTATCAAAATCAAACGCAAACTTATAACATCCATGAGTGGGTGTCTGACCTGGAAGTTATAACCAAAAAAACCCCCAATCTAAACAAACCTACCTGCAAGTTTGTGTAAAAAAATAAATCCATCAGGTAAGGAACATTGCTTATGGAGAATGATCATATAAATATGCCGGTATCAGGTGCTGCACTCTGCAGAAGGCCCTGTAGCAAATATGCTGTCAGTAGACACAGCTGAAGAACTGTAATTCCTCAGTTTTCACTTCTCATTGGTCCTTACCACTGAAAAAAAATAAAACCTTTGTTGAATGTAGGGTATACTGTGGGCCTGGAAAGTCTGCTTTACCAAAGAGCCTCCAACCAAAGGAATACTATAAATCATCGAACTCCATTTCTCTTCAAGTAGCCAAATACCTTCAAGAAATCACTCAATATATGTGGCATTTAGCAGAGAAGTGTTGTAAAAAAATACTTGAATGAAGATGAGGCAGTTATCTTACTTGGCATCAGATATCAAGTGAATGGGTATTCTCCAGGGTTTTTCTTAATTTTTTAATGAGGTTGTTTTTCTTTCTCTGTTTTCCCCTTAAAGTCTTTCTGTGTTGGTATCTGAGCTGGAAATCCATAAAGTTGTCTCATCACCACCATATTTTAGAAAGTAAATCTTTCTCCTTTCATGGTGTAAAGTCTTTAGGTTTTTCCCTGGAAGCCACATTTTTAGCAGATATCTTGGCAACAGACAGGGCCTTTGTCTGATCCTTATAAGGCTTTAATCAGAACGATTTTTGAAAACATGGATTAAGCTCCATCTATGCTATAAAGAAACCATTTTTCATTAAGCCATTTTCAACCAAAGAGTGTTCACTCAAGACACTAAATCAGGCAAACAGAATATAAATCACTTTGAGGCTATATAAATCATGTCGGTCACTAATACAAAAAAAAAAAAGATTAAAGTATTAATTTAAAAACTAGGTTTTTTTTAGAAAAAAGACACTTCCTGCATCCCCATTTCCCCATACAGTCTCGCTTAACTGGGCTGAAACCCAGGTGAGCCAGTAGGTTTTCAAAGCTGAGGTAAAAATTTCTAAAAGTGTTCAGGAACCTTTGGACTATACTTTTCTTCTCTCTCTACCCACAATGAAAAAAAATCCAGTCATCTGTCAAAACTGAAAATGATTGATGGCAAAGTTTTGTTTTCAGTAAGTCTCTCAGCTTTAAAAAAATTAAAAGAAGCTTTGAATGATCAAGAACTGCTGTTTTGACATTTTTGAAGTGAAAAGTTTTATTTTCTAATTGAAGGAAACAACTAAAGACCTCACATTTCTTTTATCCTAAAAAGTGGCAACTACTTAGAAAGGTCATAATCAAAACATACTCTTTGAACATTATTAAAGTAAAATATTTAGTTTGGCACCATCTTGATTTTATTTTGGAGATTTTCATCCAAGTTTTAGAAAGACCTTTCCTCCCTGGTGGGAGATAGGAAAAACACTGGAATTCTTGAAAACCTTGAGGGGGTGAGGAAGCTCATTCCCATCCAGGTTCAGTAGCTCTTTCTCTCGCTTCAGTTCCACTGGTAGGGAACTACAAGCAATCTCTCTTGATTCTCTTTAAGATGGCTGAAAAGTAGATATGAAGTTACTTACTGGCTTTAATTCTCAAGAGCCCAGAGACGTACAGGTAAGATCCCAGTCACAGGAAGTCATATCCACATCTTGGGTCAACCAGAGCAGCAGCTGGCCTGGTCAAGGGGTCAGGCTTTTTATCTTAGAGCTAGAGCATACTGGTGCAAGCATCTGCTATAGTAACAAATCATGCCCTAAGTCTAAATGCAAATGTGAGCTATATTTGCTACAGTGCTACCTGTATTGTCCACTGCTCCGTTAAGCTGGATCTTTTCTCCATTAATGTACCTTCTGAGACCGTTTTAAAGAGAAACTAACAAGTCAGCCATTGATTTACCATGAGGCCCATTAACAGCAGGCATGTGAAACTGCAGACCATTTACTTTAGCTGTATTATGGCCCTGCTGGTATCAATCACCATAACATTGCAGACATCAGCAGGGCTGCACCAATTTATATGATCTGAGGATCTGCCTTCTTACTTTTACTGAGGTATTTGCAGTAATTCAGCCTTGATTCTGAGAATGGTATTTGCAACTGAACCCCTTGTAGAGCCCCAGTGAAATAAAATTAGGTGAAGCTATTTCTAAGGCAATTTAAGGCCATTAAACATGACCAAAAAGTGATTAACATTGTTTGTGTGATTTACTGCCCTGGCTGAGCACTGTTTAGCTGAAAATGACTTAGTCAAAAATGCTTTTACGTGCAACAGGGAGAGGACTTAATTCATGCTTTCGAAACCACTGATTTTAGCCAAATACAGAGGGTCAGATAGAGAAACTGTGATCATTACCAAAGTAGTGACCCAAGCTATCCTTTTAAGGTGAAAACATGGGTCTCATATCATATCTAGCCCTGAAACCTGTGGACATCCACCCATAAACTGTGATGCAGTGTCAGAACATTCCTAAGAAAAAACCCTCCCTTTCTGCAATGGTGTTTCATACTTAGAGGGTCCAGTTTGCAATGTAGAAATGGACCTATAGCCACAGATTTGTAGAATCACTGCAGTGTATCATAAACTTCCCTCAGTTTTCTTTCCTCTTCAGTTTTTCCAAAATGAGAAAACTAACTTTGGAGTATATCTACATGCATGGGTCCCTATCAAAGACAAAGAAAATGCCTTAAATGTCAGAGGCAATATTCTCAATTCTCTCTAATCCAAGTACTGTTTTCCGATAGTGCCCCTCTGTCACCAATTCTTAAATAGGTATGAGAGAGGTGTGCTTGGAAAGCTGCTTCTAAGAGCTTAGGTTGTTCACCAAATTAAAAATCGTATCATTCAATGATTCTCTGGCTTAGATTTGTTTGTTACCACCGCCAGATGCAACTTCGTGACACCTGTTCACCTTCTGATTCGGAAGTGAGATGGCAACACCTGTTCTGATTTAATTCAATGAACATAAATCACTGCACGTCCCTTAGCAGCAAGGATCTATTATCGGTAACTACATTATCTGCAGCGCACTAAACATTTGCTCTGAACACACTTACAGGAAGATAAGTAAAATAATAGGAAACATCTCAGTAAGGAGTTGCCAATCAAAATTTTCCCCTCTCTAGGAGCAACTAGCTGTGTGGGTAGGAGGGAGAAAAAGTGAGTTTACCATCAGGCTTTTGAAACCTGTAAATGAACACTGATAATAAATTTGCATTAATACATGAGGACTTGTACCTCTACTCAAGAGGACATCTGCAGGAGGTGGAGGACATATTTTGGTCTGCAAGACAAAAAATCTGCTTAATGTTTGCAGTTGTAAAAGAGAGACATGATGTGGTTTATGAAGGTGTTATATCCAGCCAGAGCTCTGTTAGTGGGAACAAGAGGTGTCCTTTTGGGTTGTAGGTGCTGTGGGGCACACAGCTATGCAGTTCATTGTTTTTGCATCAGTAACTACTATGATCTCCTGGATGCTGCTGGGCTTCTCATTGGGATTTGAGGAATAAAAAAAAATGTCGTGAGGGAAATAAGAAACTCTTTTGGCACTATAGGAAAACAGACACAAAAAGTCCTCTGAAAGGAAATGCAGATTGCACGTAAAGAGCACAGGCATGGCTTTAGAACAGATTTTCTTTTCAAGTCTCCTAAAATTTGCAACAATGCACAGCTAACGCATTAGCAGCTAGAGTGAGGCTTGCCTAATAACCAAGTCCATTTGCCAGCCAATAACTACTCAGTGCACTACTGCTTTTCCCTCTTCCTCATGTCTCCTGACTTCAGGAATGCCCAAGTTGCCTTTAGAGACAAGTCAATCACTGTTTCCACACTTCACCTGTTCATTAGCAAACTGTGCTTCATATTCTGACCCCAAACCCATCCCAAAATCAGACAACAGACCTAGAAATTACAGAGCTGAGGTATTTGCTAAGAGACATGTCTCTCAGAGGACCTGCTGCATCCAAAGGCATGCTGGACTGCTGGCCCTTAAAACAACTCCTAGATTTTAATTTCCTTCCTGTTTCTACAGCAGTCTCAGAGCTGTTCATCTGCTTCAAGACATAACAGGAGACAGTGTAGTATTGCTCGCTACTCACCCTTTCCTGTTTGACTCTGCTGCCACTGTCCGTTGGTTTATTTCTTTTTTTAAACAGCCCACTTCTGCAAAGCTCAACAGACATTGAAACCAAACAGTTCACATAAGCCCAGAGAGTGGTGGTAAATGGAGTTAAATCCAGCTGGAGGCCAGTCACAAGTGGGGTTCCCCAGGGCTCAGTGCTGCGTCCAGCCCTCTTCAATGTCTTCATCAATGACCTGGATGAAGGCATTGAGTGCACCCTTAGTAAGTTTGCAGATGACACTAAGCTGGGTGGAAGTGTCGATCTGCTGGAGGGTAGGAAGGCCCTGCAAAGGGATCTGGACAGACTGGACCGCTGGGCAGAGTCCAATGGGATGAGGTTTAACACAGCCAAATGCCGAGTCCTGCACCTGGGGCACAACAACCCTATGCAGAGCTACAGACTGGGTGA
>WAAB01006984.1:80247-147658 GCA_013389865.1 Piaya cayana
CTACAGCAGTCTCAGAGCTGTTCATCTGCTTCAAGACATAACAGGAGACAGTGTAGTATTGCTCGCTACTCACCCTTTCCTGTTTGACTCTGCTGCCACTGTCCGTTGGTTTATTTCTTTTTTTAAACAGCCCACTTCTGCAAAGCTCAACAGACATTGCAACCAAACAGTTCACATAAGGGGAGAATCACCTCAGAGGCATTAAGAGACAGCAAAAGCTTGCATCAGCTTTTATGCAGGCACAGAAGCTGACATATGGCATAATGCAACAAGCAACCAAACCCAAAGCTATTTGGCAGTGACCTTCACATCTGCTGGAGTAAGAACCAGGGCCTTAGGGCACAGTTCAAACTGTTGAATGAGAAAAAGCAACTTCCCCATTCTGGATTATGATGCATCCTTCTGCAGTACAGCTAATTTTGAGGATGGGGACATACTTATTACAGCACCCTGTGTTATAAAACAGAACTCTAAAATTACATTGTGCCATTCTATACCTAATGTTGGATCAAATTTACTTTGAGTTCAACTGAAAAACTTAAATTAGTATTTTCCCCTTACTAGGAGACAGAAGATTCATTCTGTGGTCCCACAAAAGTCAAACACAAACACTTCTGTTCCACATTTTTAGCAAGAAATGTTGCTTAAACAAAAACAACACCCTCAGCAATATCAGACTGATATAGTGGTTTTGGGAACTGAGGAGCAGAAAGACAAATTTTAGTCATTAAGGAATGAGGATTAGGATTTAACAGTGGCCTTAAGGTGCAGAGCTAGAGAGAGGGGAAAATCAAATTAATGCATCCAGGAAAAGAAGAATATGAATAAGGAATGTGTTTTTTTGCCATAATGAATTTAAGTAATTGGCAATCACATCTGGAAAGGCAGGCACTAGGGAGGCAGGCAGAGGTGAGAAAGTAATTTCAAATGCATTGCAATAGATATCTGAGATGCACTACTGTAGAGATAACATAGAATGGATGCAAGAGAAGAACTGTTGCAATACCAGTGGAAAGCAAGAGGTAAGGACTGCCAGAGGAGAAGAGGAAGAGTGGAGATGAGGATAGGCATACGGTGGGAAAAACATGAAGGATGGCAATTTTAGAAGGAAGAGGTATCGTATCTGCCAGTACTGAAAGTGATAAAGAAGTTCAAGGACAAAATAAGCTATATAGGCTTACCTCAGAGCACATTTATACAAAAGTTGCTGCTTAGTGCTTTGCACATGTCATCAGGAGACATAATTCAGTCACAAGCTTTCAGTCACAAAAGGGTTGAAATTGTAACATGTTTTCCAATTATCACTTATGGATGAACTATGAGCAATGCTTTCCTCCCATACTGAAAGAAGCTGCAAGCAAATAGTAAGGGTGTTACTTCCCCAAAATTGTACTCCTTTTTCCTTGCAGAATTCACAAAGTTGACTGGCTTGTGGTTTCTTCAAGGATGAGGGTTTTTTTTTTCCTTCCCCTTTTTTTTATTTATTTGAAAAAGCAGTTTACTGACTTTGGCAGCATGACTTTGTCAGGTTCCTCTTTTCTCTGAAGGTCTTGCACTGTTTCTCTGAAACACAAAACCAGTTCATACTGGGAAGTGCGTACTAGTGCAAAGCATGGTGAGACAGCAGGAAACCTCCAGGAACTTCACAGGGTAAGTCCTAGACTGATCTAACAGGGAGGTACTGCTTCCAATAGAGTGAAGTCCCTTGAGAGATACAGAAATTTCCAAAATTGGGAACTATGGGTTGCTGGATATGAATGGTTCATAGCAGACAGAAAAAAATCACGAAGAAGACAATAATTTCCTTTGCTAGATATTTTCAGTGAAATTGGCCAAACTTCCTAAAATGCAGGAAGCTACGGTTTTTCCTACAACAAACCTCCATCACAGAATATCAGTTAGACCAAGCAGAAATTACACTGCTAGGAGAAATATCCTACATCGGGAAGCCAGCTTACTTCTAAGCCTCAAAGCACAGAAAAAACAATCAAATACCTTAGTGGTTAATTCAACTAATACATTAGGGGTTTTTGGGTTACTTCAGGAAGATCCAAGCCAGTTTTCAGGAAATGCTGACTACGAGCCCTGCTATCTGAAAGTCACCAGGAAGAAAAGAACCTGCCATCTGGTGAAAAGATAAAAGAAAACCCAGAAGACTAACAAGTAAAGCCCACTGACCACCATGTAAATCCCAAGTCTGAAATGTTGAAGTTCACAGTCACTTCACCACATCATGCAGAAAATCCCTAGAGTAATCCAAAGAAGAGTGTTATCATCATCATCTCTCTCCCTCACATGCCATGCAAGCACATACCTGCACACTCATACACGTTTCTCACACTTCTGCCTCATGGTGTGAGAAAAGGAACAAATGGTATCAAAGCCCTAATTCCTCAATGCAGAAAGGTGTCTATGCATAATGTTGAGCTACAACATCCTTCAGTGAAGTGCTGGGTAGACAGCAAGACATTAAGAATAAGCTCATCTACTGCAGATGTCCTTAGGGAAGAAAGCATTACACAAGAGTACAGAGCCCCTGACTTTATCCATAATACCAAACACTCAGACAGGGAAGAGTGTTCCCCCGTCCTTCTCAGAGATTTACAAAGGTGAGCAACCATCAGTACCATTTGACAGAGATGGACATACTCACAAATGGTGTCACATAGTCAATCATTGGCATATCTGGATATGAAGCATATCTAATTCATTAGGTCATGTTGTTTTTCACATATATGAGGCTTTCTCTCATGAGTCTGTAAAAACAAGTGGGGTGCAGAGCCCTCAGCACCGCTCCAATGTTCTCAGTGGCTGCAAGAAGAGGTTACTGGTTTTCCTATCATTACACTCTTTCCTACAGCGATGTTGGGACACTGGGTAAAAGACCGTTGTGCTGAAAACGTTCTCAAAACCAAACACTTCACAGAATCTGGAAAAGCTGCAGTGAAAGTGCCTCATTGGAGGCTATGATATCCCTTATTAAAAATACATAATTTCATACTAATTACATACATTACATAATACAAATTGCATCTACAACAGGTAAAGAAAGCTATTTCTGTTATCAAGTACTGAAGTTTGATCTGATTTTATACAACATAATGCTCTCCAGAGTGAGTAAATTTGGTTTGGCTTTCTACAGAATACAATTACAGGCTTCAAGCAAAAGAGTTTGATGAAGGATTTAACAGTATCTCTCTGCAAATTATACTCTGGGGTTTACATTTTTCTCCCTATTTGATGGGGCTGGGGAAGAAAGAAGCGATTGCATAGAATGGGACTTGAAGAAAACATTTCTGTAAAAGCATCCAATTCAACTAAAAGTTCTATATAATTCAGACAGCAGGTGCATGCAGAGTTGATGAGTAGCAGGCAAAAATGGGGGACTATTAGGGTACAGGGAGAGACTGAGTGAATGATCTAACCATTTTTTGTGGGGTCCAGTTAGTATGGTATGATGAACTCTGGAGATGATAATACATGATACATCTGTTTCCTAATGACAATATTTGATTCTGCAGCTGATAGAAAATAAACAGACGCAGCTACTACGAGGCTTGGCCACCACACTGGCTGACACAATTTACAACATTAATATATCTATATAAAGAAGTCTGCTCATTCAGCGTAATAATGCTTTTCTTGATTAGTCCAGGTAGTATCCATTTTTTTTCTCACTGTTTTTATTTCTTTTAATTGTGCTCACCCTTCTCTGCCTTAGCATGACCTGCTATGTTTGGAGAACAAACACCTCTAAATCTTTTTTGCATTTATATGGTGAAGCCTAACAAGCATCTTCATTAAAAATCTAAGACATCATTAAGGAATTGTTTCTCATGTTGTCAATGGTAATGGGGAACATTGAATGCATATTGTATTACTTATGTTTTTGTTTGATTTCCCTACAGCGTAGAAGGAGAGAATAGGGAAGCAAGCAAAGCAATAAACTGGAGGGTTTTTTTCTTTTTCATAGCTGGATGGTCTTCAAATATCTGCTTCATATATCTAGTAGTGTGTGTGCCCTCCAGCCTCCTAATACCTGATAGTCTAGAAATGATACCCACATCACCCAAATGGTCTATTTTATTCACTAACCATAAATTATCATTTCATGAGATGTGACCCTCAGTTAGATATGTCTCAACCTTTACATTGCACATCCTCAGCCTTTATCAATGCTATTCTAAAGGGCAGGCATATTCAATTTAATAGTCTTTTTACTTTTCCCTTCATTTTTCTGTCTTCTGTGACCTAAACAATCAATCTTTTCCCTTTTCTCCCATTTCTTACTCGAGAATTTCTATTTTTATTCTTGATTCTGCCTCTGTCTCCTTTGTCTCTAACAACTTGTCAGCAAATAGCATTTTCTGTGTTGACACAGCTCTTTCCCTTCTGATGGCAGACCAGAGCCATTAGTGTAACTTAGATCTGTCTTGGGTCAAGGGAGGAGTGTTGTTACCTCTAAGGCAGTGACTTGGAAACAGATAAACTGCTCAAAGGAACTGACACTGCTGTTCTTGCAGTCGTGCTTCAGGATGTATCCCCAAATCCCAACTACCTCACTTTCAAAAGCGTCCATCAGCTGGCCAGGATAATGCTGTAGGGTGATAGGTTAGAAGGACTTCTCCAGCATGGCAGTAGCACATTCCCCCTCTGATACTTGCTTACACACACACACACACATATACACACACAAATTTAATTCTTCTCACATATACCTCTGTGAGCAGCAGATTGTCACTGCTGATCATGAGAAGTGGGATTGCATACCTGTTCCCCAATCTATAGCCCATCATGATGTCAGTGGTAGAGGCCAGCTTGAGGCTTTTGAAACCTTTTGGAAATGGGACTAAGCTCACCTCTAATCCCACTTCCCGTCTCCTCTCTGGCTGTACACACAAAATGGCACACAGAGAATCTCCCCGAGGCTCTGAAAATCCTAATGGCTCTTCCTGCACTGGTCACCTTCACTCTGCATCTCAGTGAGTTAGTGCAGTGCTGAGTGATGGAGAGCTTTTCATTTTTATAAACATGTACTGGACATGCTGCTCACATGAGTTGAGAAATATGATTTCTCCCTCTTCCTCTTTTGTTTGTCCTTTCTCCCCCTGTCAAAAAAGTCATTTCTTGCAGCCTCTGCAATCAGTAGGGATTTTATTGTGGAGCTCATCAGTCACAATATGGCTTATAAATACAAAATGCCAGTACAGATCTGTCAAGTGTCTTCCTTGCTTCATGACACTTACCTTTCTGTTTCCTCTCTGCCAGTCTCCTGCCTCCTGTGTCTCTGGGCCAGCAAGTCACTCACTGTCAGTGTGATGCCAAAGCACTTCCCCAGGGGTGTTTGCCTTCTGCACCAGCTTTGCCAAGTGTCATCATGCCCCTACTGCCATCCCCTGTTGAGGGGGCATTAGGAGGGGGTCATACCACCCAGCACCCACTGGTGGAGGCAAGAAGTGGGAGTACATCTCAAAGGACTTGCCAAAATATAACTCATCCTCTGGGCAGCAAAAGGTATGTCAGGTTTCCTGTGACTTAAATCTATTTCAGTACCCACAGTGACAACCCAGGCCAAGGACTGGGGATGTTAATAAAGCTGCCTCTTAGTCCTAGGGATGTCTATAGAGCAAAAGAAGAGGGCAAGGCTGCCCCATGCATTCCACACCAGGGAGTCATCAGACATCAAAGCAAATCCTGTCAAGTACCATGTCTTCAAGAATACTAATAGATAGAGTGGTGCTTCAGAAGAGGGTGTTTCAGCAGAAACTCTTGTGTACCTCCACAATACATTCTAGAACTTGAATTTTTTTTGGACTATAGTTCTTTCCATGAATAGGTGCAACTTGGGTGGAAATGTGGAAATCCATTCCCTCCACCTACACTTTGCTATTCTGAGGTGTGCCACAGACCACAGAATGCAATTTTTTGAAGAGGGAGAATGACCCTTTGCTTGGCTGCTGTGCAGCTGCATAGCCTGTCTCAGTCTGTCCACACCTGGGATCAAAGAGCAGCAAGAATCCTTTCCCCATACCTGTTCAAGTGCTGTTGCAAGAGAGGGTGAGCAAATAAAATACCTGAATCTCTCTCTCTCCTCTTTCTACCACTTTCCCTTCTTGTCTCCCCCAGGTAAAGCTACATCTATTTTATACCAAACTAGTAAAACACAGAAGTAAAAATGCAGAACAGTCAGGTTTTACTCAGAGGAAACTCCTGTTTCTTTTGAAACCTCTATTTTATGTCAAAACACTCCCTCCCTCCCACTGTCCGCATTCCTAGGTCAAATTTCATGAAGTTTCAATATATTTCCAAACTCACTTTTTCTCTGTAAACCTATCTTGCTGAGGACCTGTGACATGCACAGCAAGAACATCTTTTAATCACCTGATCTTGACCGCTCCAAGTTGATGTATGATCCTCTATCAAACCAATGTACTAAAAATCTGGAAAAAGCCAACAGTTTCTGTGTGGTCCCCTCTGACCCATTCCTGCATTATACTCTTTTATGTAGAAAGGGTAATGTGTGTTCCAAGTAGAGAGGATGACAGGTAACATAGAAATGGTTACACAGTAGGTAAAACAGGATAACAATAGCCAACTGAGGATGTAACATGGGGAGGTTATTCACTTCCGAAGGAGAAGAGTAAAACTGCCTGAACAATCAGAACATATCTTAGGAAAGAAATGTAGTTACCTCCTGGCTAGTCTATGATTCTGCAAATAAATTCATGTAGCTGAATCTATCTGGATTCTCAAGCCATCCATAAAGTGATGGTCTAAAAACTGAATGCACAAGTTGCCGAGATCAGAGAAAGAACATTTCTTTTATTCTTATTTGGACCTTCATGTATACATCAGTAGAAGATTAACTTGTACATTGTACATCATGTTTCAGTTCTTTTATGAAAACAAAGAAAAAAAGAAAAGCTATTTAAATATTTTCTTAACTGTTAAAGGGGATTTCTTTTTATAGAGCAGATAATCATGTATTGAAGATGTAGTGATCTATTTGATACAGAGAGAATAAAAGATTTGAAGAATATAAAATAAAAAATATAACCCAAACTGTATCTGAATGACTACTGTACACTTTGATATTTAAGGCTGATATTTTATTCTCATTCCTACAAGGTCTTCCAGTTAATGGCTGTGAATATTTATAACATTTAAATTAGTTATTTTCATTCTCTTATGTTGTTCTATGAATACAGAGAAACTCATGAAAGAAGGGGGGAGAAAAGTTATGAATATAAGACTTAGAGTTGAATTTTGCTCCCTAGTCCATATGAAGGGGTAAGACATTCAACATTTTGTCACGTTATAAGGTACTGCATCTCTTTCTATTTCAATACTATAGTAAAGTGATTTGCTGGAAAAAAAGAGAATTTTCCTAGGGCTTCTTTCTAACTCTTCTGTGTAGCCTGATCACTTTTTTTTTCATATGTAATATAAAAGGGATTTGGACTGTACTGAAACATAGTGAGGAACAAAATACCAGTCTGGTATCTGCAAAGCTGTCAGGTACCTGTTATAGCCATCAATTCAGCTTGCCTATTCTTAGCATTGGATGAAGCCCTATGGGGTTTAAAGAAGTGCTTAACATTTTCTACACTAAAACTTGGACTAAGTAGTAATGACTGTTTCTTACTTTGGTTTGTTGCTGATAAATGTACTTGTCACTGCCTCTTGTAACAGTGTGTGTTGTATTGCGGCCTTAAAAATTACTCCACAAGCAGAAATCCCACAGAACTGCATTAGTATGTGCTTCTTAAATGAGGCTAAATAAATATCCTAGTTCTTGCTAGCTTCTCCAACAATATTGCTTGTTTGCATTTTTAGCTGCAATTTTGCCCATCTTCCCATCACCTTCCAAAGCAAACACGTCTTGGCGTGCTGTGGGCATTCTAAGAGCAGTCTAGGACATTACAAGAAGGCGGTGATTGTGCTCATGAAGCTGAAACAAAATGGTGTCCACCAAAGGAAAGGCAGGAATGTGACACTGAAGCCAGATGGCAGAGACAGTATCTGGGAGGAGAGAAACATTCTGGGAAACAGTTGTATAAAATACTCACAGAACCAGTAACACAAGCTTAGCTTCCCAAGCCACAAAGCTGAAGAGGGTTTGACAGGTGAAATGTATAAAACCAGTCCTGAAGGCAGGTCATCACATGTAACAAGAAGAAAGCTCTTCAGAGATGCTCATCCATACACCCACACCCTACATTATTTTGTGACAAAATATATTTTCAGACAGAAGTAGTTTCAGACTTATGTCTGTGCCAGCATTTTGCATGCTACCATTTCAAGTGTGCAGTCTCTCTGCTCTTCCCCTCCTTTTTCTCCCTGCTCCCTGTTTAAGCTGGGGCTGCATCCGCTTCCGAAGGAAGGAGGCACATTTCAAACCTCCAGGAAACAGGAGACTATCATTGCTCTGGTTCTCTCCAAAATTCAGTTAATTGATTAATGAACTTTTCCTCTCCACTCATTTGCAGCAGCAGGAAGAGATGGAGGTAATTATGGCACTTGTAACTGAAGATTCAGTCTTGTGTGGTTTCAACAACCAAAAATTTAGGGAAAAGAACTCACATGACATGGGGGTTTTAAGTTTGTCATATTTCAGGAATGAAAGGGGTATCAGCAACAAGTCCCCACAAGCTGTGCTGTTTGCAGTCTTCTCATTTCTGGAGAGGGGCAGATTTAGACTAGACATTAGGAAGAATTTCTTCACCATGAGGGTGGTGAGGCACTGGAATAAGTTGCTCAGGGAAGCTGTGGCTGCCCCATCCCTGGAGGTGTTCAAGGCCGGGTTGGATGGGGCCTTGGGCAGCCTGATCCAGTGGGAGGTGTCTCTGCCCATGGCAGGGGGGTTGGAACTGGATCATCTTTAAGATCCCTTCATGCCCAAAGTATTCTATGATTCCATGATTCTATGATTTCCACATCATGCCTGACAGTGCAGAATCCATGCCAATTGATGCCCCAGATAATTCCTGCTATTGGAACTGAGTCTACTTATAAGCAAGGATATTTACATGTCATCACATATCTGATCAAGCTCACTGCAGCAAATGTTTAATCTATTTGTTAACCACCTCTTAGAAAAGGTTCGAAGCAGAAAAAATACTTTCAAACACACTGTTTGCAATGTCAAGCTCACAGAGAGTTCATTTGCATAAAAGTAAGCTCAGTTATCTTCAGGGAATGGACTTCAGAGGATAATTCAACTATAATAGGATCCAGCATTTTCTTACTGATCCCAAGTCACTGTTTTACATACACATGAGTGCCTCTTATCAAACATTCCTCCCTTGCCTTTTCTGTACAAAGAAAACAAAGCCCCACACACATTGAGTCATATTCCCTGAAGAACCTGCAATTTATAGATCTCATGTCTTCAAGGGCTTGTAAACAAAGTGCACAGTCTCCTCTGACAGCCACGGAAATCCAGTGACATGACAGAAATTGGGGTTTAACTCTCTGCCTCGGTGAGAATGGGTACTTGAGCACAAGTAGGGTACCTGAAGGCACAGCTCTTCAACATCCAGGAAAGACATCCACTGCCTTTATTTCCACAGGGTGCTGTAATTTCAGTTTGTGTGCTTTGAAATTTCTGGCACCAAGGGGATTAAATCAAGCCTTAGCTTGTGGGTGCATTCGATTCATTGAGTAATCAATCATTCTAAAACATTCTGAGCAAAAAGAAAGGTATAATTTGTAACTAAAACCAGAAGAAATGGAAACGAAATCAATATTAGAATATAATCAAGTATGGGCAAGAATTTCCACTGCAGTGTTACCAATGGTATAAATACAAACACTTTGAAAACAATTACATAGAAAGTTAAATCATTCTGGAATGATATATGTCAAAAGCACAGCTGTACATGAAAGCAAAAGCAGGTCAAATATGAACAACAAGAAAAGGAGAGAATGGGAAACACTTTTGTTTTGTTTTCAAACTACTTTCTCAAAAATGTAAAATGTCTATAAAACCATATAAAATGTACATAAAACCACTGAAATATACATGAAACCATCAAATGTTTGTTAAAATATTTTAATCATTCTAAAATTCCTCCTTGCAGCTTTAGAAATGTGAAGGTCTTCAAAGGAAGCAGTTGCCAAATCTGTTGCCTGAGACAAAGAAACACTTTGTTCAGTGGGGTACTTACTTTCCTATCAGGTGAGTTAATGTTTGCAACTTTATGTATGAAGAACAGCTGAAAATCTGTGATATCCTTTTTTTTTTTTCTTGGTATGTGTTATTTTCCTCATTTCAATTAATTATCTAGAAGCACAATCAACTTAGCAGGGTGCCTTCAAAAATTCCTTCGCTACAGCGCTATACCACTGAGCAGAGAGTTTAACTAGATGATTTTATTAGGGAGCCAATTAACACTCAGATCCCCCAAAAAGCAACTAATCTGTCTTTTTATTTCACCCCTCTGAGCAAACTCCACATTGTGAGTCTGCAGTCAGCTATACATTGTGGATACCTGACCAGAAAAGGCTTTAGAAAATATGTAATCCTGATTTTGAAGAAATACTATTTGCCTGTTTATGGGAAAGTAGCCATCCTTTGTTCTACTGCTTACCAATAGGTAGGGAACAAACGAGAGAAGATGAATTAGAGTGCAGCTTCAAATAGGTGACTGTGAGCAATAACACTTGAAGTGAGAATGGAAGTGGGTTTGCTGCCTTTTACAGAGATACAGCCTGAGCTACTCTGGTCAGAAAACAGGACAGCAAAGATGAAAGAAAGGGGGAGTCTTTCAAAGGAAAATGCCACATTCTGTTAAAAAAACCCCAAACAAACAAACAAAAAACCCCAACATCTCTTTGTATAAAATCTGAAAATTTTGTGGGGTCCAGGTTTTAGTAATAATACACAATTTTCTGCTGTGAATCGGTGCTGGACTTCTTTTCTCTTTCCTTAAATCCACATATTCTGTCTCAAACTAGTTAGAATGGAAAATTTTCAATACAAGTTTCATGTTTTCCATCTGTATAACTCCACTCTGACCTAATGTGTCTGTACAGGGATTGCACTAAGAAGGTATTAGGTGGCAGAGTACTAAGTTTCCAAGGAGCAGAAATAGAAAAAAAAAATCAATTTAGTGAGAAATGAAATAGGAAAATACAAGAAAGAAATGGTATGAAGGCATAGATTTACCAAGAAGCACAATAAAGTAGCTGTGCTACAAATATTAGCTTGGCCTATGATTTTGAACGACCTCACAGTTCAGCTTCCCACCAGTTTGCAGAGGATCTGGCTCTGCTTTCTCCTACTTCTGTCTTCCACTCTGCAGCCTTACAGTATCACCTATTTTCAAAGCCAGAGGATGCCCACATGCCCTTATTCCAATCCCTTCTCCTCAGAAATGCCATCTCTTCTCTGCAAGGATCTTAAACTTTCTCCCTCTAAGGACTTCTGTGCCACACTAATATTTTCCCATGCTGCTGTGGGGTATGAAATCCAAAGGTCTGAAAGCAATTAACCAGGACAGGAAGGAAGCAAGAAATGAAAGACATGTATTTAAACACAGAGGTGCATAAAAGGGTTGAGAAAAATAAGACTGGTTTTTTACAAGATAGCAGATGAGAAAGCAAGTATGTCCATAAATTAAAAGGATAGATGGACTCAAGAGTAGCTTTGAAAGACTAGATTTTCAGTTTCTGCTTTGGGAGACAGAACACAGGAAACAATCTCACAGAGACAAAAAAATAGCTGAAAGGTCTGAAAAATATTTTCCAAACTCTCTGACAATGTGATGGATTGCTGATAAATGGTCTCCAGCTCTAAAATGGTGCACTCCAAATTTGGAGTCACCAAAACATTGATGAAGAGGAAGTGGGATATCAAAGTCTAACTCCAGAATAATTTCTCCAACTTTAGAAGAAAAATCCCATGAAGCCAGGCTTTGACTTCAAAGAATACCTCCTTTATTGGCAATCACAAGATATATGCAACTAACCCAACTGGTTAGTTGGCACTCTCTGAAGCTAGTTATCCAGGGTTGATTGCAAACAGAAAGACATTGCCACTGCCAGAAGACACATTGTCCCACTCTAATGAAAAAAGCACCTGCAGGAAGAAACTCATCCCATGCTGCCAAATGCTGAAGGCCCAGTTGCTTTGCTTAGATAAGATGCTTTCACACAGTTAATTTCTTCACAGTCCAAAAGCTGTTCTTTCTTTCCTTGGGATTTGGGCTTTTTTTTTTTTTTTTTTTAAAAATTGTAAATATTATTTTTTTTTTTTTTTTTTGTGTGTAGGTCTGAATTTTGGCTCTGTCATTAAAGAAAAAGCAGCAAAGCTAAGTCTACTTTGGTTTTGCGGGAAAGATTTGCATAGATTGAAGCAGACATAAAGCAGCTAGCAGTACCAATGCCTGACCAGAGAGATCAGGAACAATGTCTTTAGCTGCAGAACCTGGTACAGAGCTGGTGCAGAGCAAAGGAAAAAACCCAACAAAACAAACCCCAACCCTAGTTATCTAAATGAGAGCTGTTGAGATGAAGCAGCAGAATACTGGAAAAACTAGAGCAGAGTAGGTTTAGGCATTGACCTTACCTGGCTCCTGCTGTAAGGAGGAAAGACGGAGACAGGCAATTCCCAATGCCTTTGGCAATTCTCAGTTATTAGAGGTCTCCGCATCTTGCAGAGCAAGCCTTTGGCAGCCCCCTCTCCTCTTCCTCCTTCTCCCACCTCATTATTTACTTTCTGACAGATATCATGAGAATTACTGCTATCCTTTTCCCTAGTTTATGTTAGCTGTATTTGAATTTTGCATGTTATTTACCAATAACCTTCACTTCTGAAGATAACTGCTTTTTGTAGCCTAGCTGTGTAAAGACTTGACAGCAACCTTCATCAGAGGATAATTTCCAAATGAGGAAAGTATCCACGTGGGATTGTCAGAACCACTGAATTGATTTGTGCCTGCACCACAGGTCAGATTTCAACCCATTTTTCTTGAAGACAAACTAGACTGATTTATCCTCAGAGGCCTGGCCCTCCACTCCTTACAAGCCTCAAAAACCAGAAATAAATGATGTATGTTCATTTAGTACACCCATATCATGAGAGGGCAATTGATTCAATTACGTTATAGCTACTGGAAACAAAACAGCCATATGGCAAGCTTTCTATCCTGAAGTAAAGGATACTGCTCAGTCACAGCTCTGAAGTGGGTGTTAGCTTCCTGCATGGATGCTGCCCCCTAAAACCGGTTCCTGAGGGTGGAGGTTTCCCTGAACCATGGGGGAAATTCGAGTACACGTTTGGATAAGACAAGCATCTAAAGCTTAAGATAGTTCTCTCAAGCTTTATTTGAACTATCCAGACCTCCTGAGTCTGCAATATTGCAATGAAAATTTTGTAAGAAGAGTATTTGTGTGTGCAAGTGTGTATGTCTGTGCAGGCACATACATACATGCTATTTTATTACCACTCAGTTCTGGAAGAACAAGAAATAGATCGAGAGGAAAAGCAGTAACTGTATTCTGTTTTGCTTCATATACCATGCACAGTGTTGGCTCTAAAGACCTAAAAATTCAATTTTGAACCAAATCTAGCCTTAAACTGATAAAGTTCTGCTGGCTTCAGTGGAGCATTTGCAGAGATATACTCCAGCCACTGCTCTAAACCCACCCATTTTCACACCCTCTCTGTTTTCCAGCAGGCTGCCTAGGCTGCCATCCAGAGCTGGAAAATGCAAATATTTGCAAATATCTACAAAATCTGTGTATGAAGCAGGGTGGGGAAATTCAGTGTATTTTTTTAAACCTTAAAAAACCAATGAAAAGGACAGAAAACCCCAAGATTCTTTCTTTATAAAGGGAAGGCTTAGTTGAATAAGTTCTGTTCTGAGTGTTTCAGCACTTAGCCAGGACCATCCTTCCAAGGCTCAGAGTTTCTACTTCTGAGGAAAACTGTGATCCAGAAAAGACCCACTATTAAAAGTAGCTCTGGGAATAGATATGAGTTGCTCCTAAGGAATCACAAATGTGACAGCAGCTTTGGGATTTTTGAGGACTATCTGCTAATCGGTTCTGAACATGAAAAGTCTGATAGTTTTACCTCAAGTAAGTACAGCAGTCAACCTCAGAAGAGCCAATATTTACTTGTACTTACAATACTGAAGACAGGAAATGCCTTAAATTTTGTAGATACTGAGGTTATAAAACTGTAAATGTTTGCCTGTCAGAGGCATCATGCAAGTTTTTACAACACTCAGCTGCATGCAGGCAGAGTCACCTCAGCACCCGGGTCTTCCTTGTCCTCAATTTTCACACAGTTTTCAAAGTGTTTCAGGGAAACTGGGTCTTTTTTTTGCATTTCCAATTTAAGGCTATTGTCCTACCAGCACCTGTAGAAAGGTGGTTTGAGTTTCACTGAATTATTTAATTATCTCTTTTTATTGGTGGAAGGTTAACCTCTCAGGTTATATTTTGTTTTGTTAAGTAGTTAAAGAGAGGTTAAAAGACTCAAGAATGTTCTTCAAATATTTTAAAAAGAAATTCAGCAGATAACTTTTGGGAAGATTGATTTAAATGATTTCTTTCTACAGAAGGATACAAATACATTGAGTATGGGATATGCCAGGACACGTTGCCATAGTAGTGGCACATTTTTCTCCATGAAAACCTTAAAAATTCAGCAGAGGTGTCCTCCTGCCTGGCGTTTCATTGTGAGCTTGTTGTCCTGGGTATTTCCATCCTCGTTCTTGCAGAGGCCTCTCAGTAGTGGAATTAAAACCTGCAGTTTGGCTTCTCTGCTCAGCTGCACCAGCCTTATGAATGCCATGACCCCCAGTGCAACTGGCAACGTTGCGGTTGCACTAATGGAGAAGTTGGGCTGGGCACTTCTGTTCCACACTAGCTGACACAACCAGGCCAGATCCAAAGAGGATCCTGCCAGAGGTCAGAACCAGGGACAAAATGCCCCCACCTGGGAAATGGCGGTAATGCATCCCCACATGTGCCCATTGGAGGGAAAGGTGGCCTTCTCCCGTCTTTTCAGGGCTGTACAGGATTGAGATGGTATTTGTCTGGTTTTGAGTGCTAACACGTAGTCCATATGCTCTAGACACGATCATGTAGTCATATAGACCTTATTCTCATGTAGTTTGCAGTCACATAATCTCACTGGTGACAGCAGGGCTGTCTAACTGCACATGAGGGAAGAACCTTAGGTCCTGTTTTCAAAGAACGAAAATATATCGCTGTATTTCCTGATTTACCCTGCTATAGAATGGAGAGAAGAATCACACGTTAGGAGTTTGTATGATTACCTGGTGGAACACCTCTGTAAGGCATCCTTGTGCCACAGGTGAAACTCACTTAAGGAAATTAATTCAGCACGATCTTCCCCAACTCTAACAAAACTGACAGTCAAGGATGTAATGCCTGCCACGAGACTGCTGTAAAAGTGAGAAAGGCAGTTTCTAGACTAATTATTTTGACCATGAACTGTTACAAGTGCAGTCATGTAATGTCTTTGTGTCTAGCATTGCACAATGCAGGGAGCAAGCACTGAGGTGGCTCTTCCTCTGAGAACTTGCATGATTATTCAGGCAGCTGCCTGCTGCTGGAGCCCTGCTGCCACCCCATTACTGCAACTGGGGCATTACTGCAGTCTGGATACCCTTTAGGTCAGGCACCATGATTGCTTCTTGCTGCCATGACATAGGTCTGGGAACCCCTGAGAGAAAGAAGTGGCTGCACTGCCATGGTTTCTGCTCTGGGTGGCCTCTGTGCTGCCCCAGTGACAAAGCTGCTATGGAAAGGGGACCATATCAGCCTAACTGTGCTCAGGGAAACGGTCATTTTCTCAGAAGGGACTCAGGCATCAGCCAAAAAAATTATATTATTTAGGTGTGCTAATGACCCTGCCCCTGCCATCTCTGTCCTGAGTACATTTAGCTCACTGCCTTCCAGAAAAGGTGCAATAACATTCAAGCACCAGGAGTCTTATTAAGTAGCTGTGGCCCAACTGAGCACATTTTAGCTGAGTTGTTATTGCAAAGCACTATATGTCCTTGTCATTAAACGGGCTGCTAAATCATTATTTTGGACATTAACAGAATGCAAAAAGTATCTTAAAATAACATTTTAATTTACATTTTTAACATGTTGGCACCTCTAATTTTTATTTTATGAGTTTCATTAATGTTTAATATCTGCTGCTGCATGGCAGTCCAGCTACGCTGACAGATACTGTTGCAAGATTTTAATCTTTGATTCATCCAATTGGCCAAACAATGAATTTAGTACAATTTCCATGACTCTAAAATATTCCTACTTTTACTATTGCTCCTATGATAGAGGCAGATTTTTAATAACGCTCTACTTGAAGCATAAGCCAACATAATAACATAAAATCTTAGACAATCTTTGTGTTCTCCCAGGACCTCGGTATTTCATGCATGTGAATACAAGAGAGGCAAAATAATAATTTATAGCCTTACCAAGTTATCTGTCAGTTGATAATATATTTGGAGTTTGGACAAAGAAAGAAAAAACAAAAAAAAGTAGACACAGTCCTCCAAAGACATAAAAATAACCTGGTTAGAGGAAAAAGGGAAAAGAATCTAATTCTGACTCTTCTTCAGTTACATTACTCCACAGCTCAACAATATGTTACTTTTGATTTATACACACATTAGATTTTGTAATTTTTCAGGTTTCTGAAAAAATGGTATTCTATTTAAGATATAATCACCGTATATCAGGCTTGCAATCTTTTAATAACAAAAAATTATAAAATATTGTAAATAACTGCATACATATGGGACTTTTTTTAAGCTTTAAAAATCTATAATCAACTTTAACTGGAAACCAGAATGTAAATATTTTTAGTGGATCAAGCTGAGCTGAGCCTGAATATTCTCTTTGAATTTGTGAGTTTTCTCTCTTTTCCACAGCCTCTTTCTCCTTAGCATAACAGGAGCTGCCCATCTTGAGTATATTCTGTCTTATGCATGGCCTTCACTAGGATTCACTCCCAAGTCTCCAGAAAGGTAAAAAGGAAGAAGCTTCAGGAAATGCCATGTGTGGCACTGCTGAAGCTAGAAAGGAATTTTCCCTAACATCTTTCCTCTGTGCTTGGGTAGCTCACAGTCCTGCTGGTGAACTTTCAATAAATGCTACACTCCTCAAGTCTGCAAGGCAGTAAGACAGTTTCCTTAGCAGCCAAGGAATTTTCTGTCAAAACAAACTAAAGATCCGTGTATTGTAGTGTCTTTCTTTTACACCAGTTAATGTTGAAAACTTCAGAGGAAAGTGTAAACAATTATTATATTTTAGCAAAATAATATCTGTTTTGCTTTAAACGTGCTTAAGACCCTTGGCTTCAGTGTTTGATAAAAGAAAACCTCAAAAAAACCAAGTTCAGTAGAACCTAAAATATGCATGTAACATACTGATTCTGGGTTACTTGAATGTATTTTTATATTTCATGCAAAATGTTTCAGGAGGATTGAACCCTGTGCCTAAAGCTAATTAGGACTTTAATGCTTCCCTGGCCAAGGATAAATAAGAACACATAATTGAGTGCACTGGTCAATCAGGTTATGTTGATGTTACTAAAGAAAAGCCAGCTAAGAACAGATCTTGGTCCCCAGGACTGTTGAGTTGCTCCTTCTGTGGCAGGTTTCTCTTGGAAACAAATATTTGGAATAGTTTGAAGGGGAGCCAGAGGTTGAGCTGTCTCACAAAGCAGCGGGGATGAAAAAGGCCCAAGCTTTCCTTCCCTGTGCACTTTTACTTAGTAGTACACACTTACCCTCAGGATCTTATATCCCAGTTCTCATAAGATTTCTTTTGTTCAGGTAACTACAGATATTTCACTTCATTTGTTCCTGCCTATATCATTGCATGCCCCTCCGAGGCCTTAATAATTTTTTATGCAATCCTAAATCCCAGGGAAAGTTTGTTATTGTTTTTTCCCCAGGTCAGGAAAAGCTGTGAGGTAAATATGTTTGTGTATCCCGGATATGTCAAATTTCTTTGAATTGCTGATGATATGCCCATTTCTATTCATCTGCCTCTTATGTTAATACTGATGACCAGTGTGTTTCACTTTACTTATGTTCTGGAAATGTTAGTCATACAATTTAACTTGCTGTCAGATGATGATACCAGACAAGAAAACCTTTTCTTGGGAACAAGACTGTAACTAGAGCTTCATAAAAATACGTTATTTAAAAACGTGTGAATACCTGATTGACTTGATCAGTCCAATTTACCTCAAGGGACATTTAGCACCAGAAATGTCACAGACTTTGTATATCATTTTGAATCTCTGGAAATAGTTCCTCCAATAATGATTTTTTATGGCACAGTGGGGTTGCAAGTGTAAAAAGCCTGGCTATAAATTGCTGGATTTTAAAGCAAATATCAGTATTCTTGAAGTCAGGTTCCAGAACTCCAACTGTTTGAGCTTGACAGGTTTGTCTTTAAAATTTTTGTATTTACTTGAAAATTTCTGACTGCTGTAATCAGTGGTGAAACAACAGCTAAAAAGAAGTGATGATGGAAGTTAGGGAGTTTTTATCTCTAAGTACTGTGTTTTTCTCCCCACACATTTCTAGCTTATAAATTAAGATTTTTTAGTCAGTCATAGTCTGATTCTTTTTCATATTGTTACATGAATACTTCATATAATGCAGATACACAAAAGATCCTTTTACTTGATATTTCATAAAGAGACCAGATCTCAATGGTAAAAGAAGAAAAAGGAAATACGATGTCAGACTGTTCAAAACCACAGTTCAAACACCACAAAAATGTTTTCATTTTGCTTGCAAATACAAATCAGAGGGTGATCCTCTTCCAAAAATTAAGGAGCCTGCAGACCCTTATACATCAACAGGGTAACGAGCATTTTTACCAATATCTTTACCACTTCTGCTGAAAGAGAAAAAAAAAAGGTTTAGCTATGTATTGAAGTGTAATCTGTAATTTATCATTTAAACATGCAAGTGTATGGCAAAAAGACTGAAATGTATAAGAGAAAGAAGACTTAATTATATATTACATTTCAGAGGCCCTTTCATCCCATACCTCAATGGTTCCTAGCTAATCAGTCAGTCACTTATTTTTAGATCTAAATTTCTCTCCATCACACATGAACCTATTATCTAATTTATGAGATACTCCATCAAATCTTCCAATTCTTAACCATGAGGTAACAGAAAGCATCAAACACATTAACTAAAGGACCTCCCAGGCAATTTTAATGTCCTTTTTTTTCTAGTATTCAGCCTCCTTTATTCTACTTGCTTACTTTTCTTTGCATCTTTACTGTAATTTTTGCTGCTATCACGGGACAGGGCCTGAATAATGTATCTGTATAGTTTGTATCTACAATTCAAGAGAAGGATAAAAAAAAACCGAGGAAAAAAAAACCCCAAGAAATTCAACCCATCCCTGGGAAAAATAAATATTTATAGCTCCATGTGAGAGATCATAGAGTGCAGAAGTCACTTGGCAGCAGTGGCCTTCTTGACAAAGAGAAGCCTAGCACAGTAAGCCCTGCAAAGAAAGGGCCAGGCTCTTCAAATGCCTCAGCATACATGGGAAAAGGGCACTGACTACCATGCAGTGGCACTGTACAGGCAGTGTTTGGCATGTTGCAAAGCAGGGTTGCTGCTGAGAACAGCTCCCTGTGTTCAGGATCATTGCTTGGGAGAGGTGAATGGCTTCATCCCCTTCACACCATCAAAGCTGCATTACAGCTAGTGCAGAAAATCATAAATGTGGGACCACAGTGCAGTCCTTTCCTCTGCTGAAAAAATAGCTGGAGACTTTACTTTGAAGTGTGGCCAGGATGTCCCCATATCAAATATTGTGGTATAAAACACGCCTTTCTTACCCCTCTCTTATGCCCCCCACTGGAAAAGTTTTCATGCCCTCGGACTACTGCCAATTCTCTGACAATTTCATCTTTGCTTTACGTGAACTGGGAACTATATACTAGATGATGTATCAAGAGCTGATAATTACTGTCTTAAATCTAATGCTATGGCTAGAATACATATAGAATACCTAATGCTTTCAACAAATGTATAAAGGCAAATGCTGCTCTGCAAAGTCAAGGCATGTGTCCTCATTGGCAATTCTAATACCTTTCTCTGGCAGATCTGTTTTCATGCTATAAAGCTCTTTAAAATAACACAGCAATACCCATTATAATATTGTAAACACTATTGCTTAGTTCTCTTTTCAACAGAAGGAACAGAAAAAAGCCCAACTTGTAAAAGTGGCTTCTTATCACTGTATTTCATTTGTGATTTTCCACATATTTCATTTATTTTTAAACAGGAACAAAGTATTCAGTATTGTAAAACCAATGAAACTTTTAAACAATGGAGTCAACTTCTACTTCCTTTACATGTCCTTTAAAAACCATGAAACTAATTAACTTGCTTCATCTGGCAAACCCTAAACTGACTCTTCGTGCCAAACTAGAGTAAGTTAGATGGACATTAAAAGGATTTACAAAACAACCTTTTGTGAAGGAATTCTCCTACTTATGCAACTAAATAAATTCAAGGCTAGTTAGTTCTTGTACATCCAGTGTAGGGAATATTTCACTTATTCACTCCCTAGGCAAACAGAAAGATTACCACAAACTTCAGTTTCCTCATTGAACTAAAAAGCTAACCAGAAGAGGAGAAAATAACACTTATGCTTAGCAGAAACAAACACAAATATTTTATACTTTATTTTCAGGTTATTTTTCTAACTCCTTTTCCCTGGTAAATCTTCTCAATTAAAAAAAAAATCACATTTAAAGGGTGAGCTGAAAATACAGTTTTTCTGATTCCTTATTTCTGGTTTCCCTCTCTTCAAGGACTGTTTTGTCCTTTATCCCCGAATGCAGCAGCCTCATCCCCTAGTGTCTCTGTAGTCTAAACCCGTAGGTCAACAATACCAAAAATCACCATCCCTGGGCATTAAGAGGGAACCACCACACTGTATGTGTCTCTGCTAGTGGAGACAATCAGCGTAAACCACAGGAACACACTCGGGCCAAAAATCTTCTGCATAACCTGCTTTAAATAGGTTCTGCCTCTGCCCCACCACCTCCAGTAAAGCCACTGTGGCATCTGGGCCACAGCAAATGCAGAAGCTGGAACACACTTGCCCTTTATGATTAGGGAAATGAAAGGGATTGTGCCCTCTCTTTCCTCATCTCAGGCACCACCTGCTTTTGAACTTCATGCTGAACGGGATAGAGAGGGGAAGTAAAGCATGGAGCCAGAGTGAAGGGAGGAGGAATTTCTGTGATTTTTTACCACTGCAGTTATGTCTAGGACCTTTTTACTAGCCCACATGTTTCTGAGATCATTTCCCACATGTTTCTGAGATCATTTCATACTTCTAGCATCACTGTCAGTTCCTCTTAGTGGATTTCATTTATGAGTAAACTCAGTATGAGGCAGTGTGTTTCCTGTCAGTATCAGCTGATGTACTTTCTGTTTGAGTTTACATCCTTCACTAAAGAGTAGAAATGAGCTCAGTTATTTCCTGTGACTTTACTCTCTTCCTAGCTTTTATTATAAAAAGGGAGGGAATAAATTTCTGTAATAACATCCTCCTCCTGCACTACCTACTGAGGTAGTAAGTTTGAACAGGTATCTGAAGAATAGATGCTGACCCTGGCTGCTGAATCAGGGTGGAAGGATGAGAGTCCTGAATTGCAGATAATGGGAAGAAGGTGGAAGAGCCAGACTGCAGCCCTTCAGATCTGACTGCTTAAAAAAACATGTTGTCATCTAGTAGCGGTGGGCCATCACACGTTGAGAGAGAAAGCAGCTTCATCAAGCCACAGTTCAGCTGTGCACTCCTTTCTGAGGACTTTTTGCCAAAGAGCATCCCAGCATGAAGCAAGTACATTAACCTTACCGAAAGTTGCTTGAATACACCCTCACACACTCCTCCTTCCATCCTACAGGCTTGGGTGATGGCGTACAAAGCAAGCTGCTCTTCCTGCCATCTCAGAAGAGCTGTAATTTCCTAGGTGACAAAAAAGCATGTCTGCACACGTTAGTGGTCTTGCTGTGCTTCACTTATGTACCACATAACTTCCATTTAAATCTGATACTTGTTAACTTAGGCAGATAGATACAAATAGGCAGATAAGTCCACCAAGCAGATGCTACTGACTTTTTCCATGTTGAGGATTAGGCAACAATAACTGGCAGAGGTGTCTGTACTGCTGTGGGCCAACATTTTAAAAACAGCTCCACAGATGCCACCATCTCTCAGCACCTAACAAATAGGGCAGGAGCATATATTGAAGCTGCCAAAAGGTGTTTCAAAACTACAGCATCTCATAGGAGTCAAATGCACAGCTTGCAGTCAAAATGTTTCTCCCACCTTGCAAATTGTTAAGGGAGGCAGACCACAACTGCCAGACAACACAGGCTCCACACAAGGAGGCTAGAGGCACAAGAACAAAAAAAAGATGGTATATGAGAGACACCAAGCATGACTGAGAGAGAAAAGCTATAAGAACTGACAGTTTTGAGTGTTAGAAAATAGGCTATTTATTAGCTTTGACTGACTGAAATGGGCAAAAAAAGTAGCCCTACAATCTGTAGCCTGGGTTCACCCTCCTGTCGAATAAGAGACCCTCTGCTCTGCTAGCTGGCCTCTGAAAACCACTTTTCATCTGGTACCACTTCAGTAGGTGAACAACAGTCTCCAGAAGCAATGTTGGAAGCACAAGCTCCATAATGCTGCCTAACTGAGGAAAGAAACCTCAGCTAGGCAGCAGGGCACTGGCAATCTCTGCTGCCGATTTGAGAAATATCTCTGTCCCTAACTACCCAAGTAAAGTATATTTGTGTATTTGGCATGATTCCCACGGAAGAAACAGAAAACAAGGCTGCATAGTCCCTCAGAGCCTAGCACCCCTGAATCAATAGAGACCTGTTAGCATGAAAAGAGCTGTATCATTGTAAGAAATGAGGTATGATTAATTTTATTGATGTGTGGGTTAGAAGAAATGAATTGGTGTTAAGTGCTTTGAGACAAAACACTACAATGTGTTTCCAAAGGGAATTTGGCAAAATAAACTTTACAAAACAACAGGCAAGGTTAATGTGAATTGGGAGTTCGAAGCTGAAGATAACATTTGATGCTTTGGTATTTGAATCAAGCCCAAACTTTGATTATCACATCGATCAGTTGATTAAAACTAGTCACCTGAAACCCAGTATTATGTGCTGTACAGGACGTTAAAAGATATTGCTTAAGCCAGAAAGCATAAAAGGTTTTTGAGATTGAAAGCATCTCAAATCTTCATTCCATGATTATGCTCCAGTAATGCCATTTATAAACATAGCAGGAATGTCACATTCGAAGAGAGCAAGTGTTATGTATCACTGCAAGTGTTGTTGACTTTTTCTGGGTCATTGGAGATTAACATTTTGGAAAGCAGAGACATGTAGAAAATATGGTGTATGTTATATGGAGTCAGAGAACAAGCCTGTTCTTGCAAGATTTCAAACTCAATTATGTAGACACAAGAAGTTTAGATAAACTTTTCAGATTCTAGCAAATGAACTTTTGGTTGCTTATCTGAAGTGACCCTCTGAAGGCATTTGAGATTATTCTGAACGCTGTTGTTTTTGCTGGAAATAACAGCAGGTTAAGAATTTAGTTTCAGCTTTTCCATTTCTCAAGTCTGGTTTATTTAATTGTGCAAGAGCAGGACCAGTTTCCAAACTCTTTGCCCATTTAGGTCAACACTTCATTATATCATAGTATCATAGAATAGTTTGTGTTGAGACCCTTAATGATCATCTAGTCCAATGCCCCTGTAATGAGCAGGAACATCTTCAAGTAGATCTAGCTGCTTGGAGTCCCATTCCACCTGACCTTGAATGTCTCCAGGGCTGGGGCTTCTATCACCTCTCTGGGCAACCTGTTCTTGCTTACTGCACTTGCTTTCCAGTGCAAAGAGATTACAACTTGAGCCTTAGAGTAACATTAGAAGCTGTGTGAGTTGAACTATGAATAAGTTTGCTTGTCTTTCCAAGAGAATATGTGAAAAAAACCTAACCCTCCCACAAGACTTCAATCTCAGAAGGGTGATAGACTGGCTTCATGGTTTTGCTGGTTTCTATCCCATACAGGTCAAGAACTTTACATACCTCTGTCCTATAAAGGAATATCATCTAGTTAGTCCTGAAAAGCAGTAAGTCAAGATGGACTTTCAATTCACAGACACTACCTCCCAATCTGGATCTGCTATTGTAGTATCACTCCTCAGTTACCATGCCTAGAGGTGGGCTTTATTGTAAGAGTGGGGCGAAAAGAGTGGTAGCTAGATCTCATCCTTCTCCCAGACAGTTCTCCTCTGCACTGCATGAGTAAGAGGGTACAAAGGGGCAAGGGCAGTGGTGACCTCTCAGCAGAAATGGGGAGGGACTCTGACATGAGCTGCAAGCTTGGGGCTTCAAGGAGAGCTGAGAGTGCCCAAAAGGAGGGCTTCAGCAATGGGGAATGGGCAGGGGACAGAGGTCTGATGTCAAAATGCGTAGGAAAAATACTGAGGAAGTAGGGCATGTAGGTGAGACCTCCTAGAAAGTAAATATTTGGGGAGAGTAGGGTTGGCGAATCCATCAATTCAGGGCTAATTTCCTGTTCAGCTGATGCTTTGGGGTGAGGCTGCTGGGGAAGGATAACTTGAGCAGAGCTACCAGGCACACGTCTTCTTTTTCTGTTTCTAGAACCACATGATTCTGTGACCAGTGCTGTACTACTGTGTCTATGCTGCAATCAGACATAGGATTTTGACACAGCACCCAGGGAACTTCGTGGTCTTGGTGGAAACTTCCTTTGTGAAGAGCCCAAGCTACAGCCCCTAGCTGCTTCCTAGTCAGTAAATAAAAGACTAGTATTAGAAGGTTGATCCTGAAACAGCCCATAATACTGACATAATCAGGGATTTATAGGCTGATAATCTTTCTCATATTCACCTTGTAACAAGATTAAGTACACTTTTTTAACTAGGGTGGATTGGCTGGTTGCTTTCCTGATGAATGTTAAAAAAAAAGCAGTGCAATTGCACTGAAATTTGCAAAATGATGGAAATAAATATTGGCTGTCATTGAGATCATACATTAAAAAATACAAAAAAGATCCCAGTACCAAAACTAAGTTATCCAAAATGTCACAGGGCACAAAAATCAAATGACTGAATTCTATAGGTACTATAAACAGCAGTAAGCTATAAATAAAGGTTATGTCTGAATTTACCAAATCAGTGCTGATGCCCTTTTGACAACAATACAGAAACTCTCCAGTGTTGAAGTTCACATAAGTAAACAAATTTTACAAAGGAGACTGGTATGTAATATAAGTACTAATTCACATAGATGTGGTGCCTCTCCACAGGGTGTTAGTTGACCATCAGCATGATGGCCATTCATTTGGCTGTCTCTACAATAGCAAACTAGTATGTGTTAGTTATTGTACCTGACACAGAGTTAGCAAATGAAAATAACCTCAGCCTTGTAAAGCTTGTGATTACCTAAAACCTCCTATTTAACCACAAGAACAATCTTTTTGGCCTCCAGAAACCAATGCATATAGAAATTTGCTTGAAACCTCAGTAGTGCTAATGCCACTATGTTCATAGTGTTCACAGTTCACAGACCTAGGTGTCAGCAACTAAGACGTAAAACTTACATATGATACTGCATTATCTACAGTAACCACCACTGCACAGAGCTGCAGTTACACCTGTCAGTCTCATTTGACTAAAAATCATATATTGTCTTTACTACTCAGCAGAATTTTTAAAAAAAACCCAACAAAAATAAAGGAAAAAAAAACCAAACAAACTTGTTTTTAAGAGGAAAAGGGGAAAAAAAGTAATCTCACAGCAGAAGTTTAACAAATTCCATGTGTCAGCTGCCAGTTCACATGTTCTTGTGCAACTCATTCCAGGTAGCCCTCTACCATGAGAGGTAGTTTCCCAACACAGTGTTGCATGTTTGCACTTGCAGTGATCCAGGCAACACTACACATCATGGGTAGGAGGCTGCTGGTGAAAGAGTGTCTATACAGGCAACTGCCAGCTATAGTTCTCCGATATCGATATAGGCAGGATTTGGAGTTGGTTAATACCAGTATGTTTAAGAATGTGCCTAAAGTATGCAAAGAATGTAAATTCCCTCCCTGACATGACTGTAATAAGAAATTCTCACCAGTACCTCAAGGTGAGAATTATTCATTTGTGAAAAGCCAGTAAGTCATTGCCCAAACAGGTAAAATAAATCAGAATATCTCTTTCCCAGAAAGCTGAAGTAACTGTATTTGTTTTGCTGGCAAAATACACACAATAAATTAATAACTTAAATTAATATGTTTTTACTTTCTCTATAGAAATCCTGATATTGGAGAAGGCTCAGAAATGGAAACATATCAAGATTGTCAATTCCTTTAAAGAGAAAAAAGTGGGTACTGACAAATCCTGGAAGAAAGTGGCATGTTTAAAAAAGAAAATGAATGCATGGCTCTTAACCCTGCAGATCAACCAAATGTTTGGAATATTCCTTGTCTTCTCCCCAGCTGTTCTGCTTCCCAAGGCGTGTCCCTCTTTGGGCTTTTAATTCAGCTTCGCTGTATCTAATGAGAAGATTTGGACTAGTTCATTTGGTTACACACAGCCACTGGCAGCAGTGTTGATGGTCAGAGTCTCAGTGTGTGAGAAACAAAGACTATGAAGCATGTTTCTGCTTTCCCTCCCCAAATGAACAGTGGGTAGATGGTTGAGCCCATATTTTTCATCTTCTGTAGAGGTGCAATGAAAATTTCCTCTCCATCCCTTCAGGAGGCCTTATACCCAAAAGCATTATTTTTACAGAAGAAACATCTGCTGACTTCAGGGACAGCTGCTTGCAACCCCTGAATGAGTGCATACCTCTAAGAAAGAAGTTTTATTTTGGGGTAAAACCCACTGAAGCCCAGTTGGAACCAGATAGAGCTTCACATAAAGGCACCCAACTATGTGATGCAGGATGCTCCCAACAGCTGCCTGACACCAAAATTGAGTCCTCAGGGCAGAAACTACAGGAAGATGTAAAGCATGCAACCCATTCTCAGAGAGCAATCACTAACCAGCAATGACCTTGCAGGTTCCAGAAACCCCCTCCTTGGGGGTTAGATTATCCTAAGGTGGTGCTTCAGCTACCCAGCTATCTGAAGTGCCTAAACTACAGGCTTCTCAGGATGAAGGCATCACTATGCTGTAGCTACTGCTCCAAGCAATTTCAAAGAGTACACAGCCTTTGAAAGCCCGACCAGAGCTGAAACAGCATGGAAATCTTCAAGCTGAGAGTACCTGCTGACTTAGGAGACAAGCCAAAAGGAAGACTGCCAGGAAGTATCTTAAATTCTGCCAATAGCAGGCTCTGAAGCACTTAGTATTTTTTAACAATTTCCGATTGACTTGGAGGTTGCTGACAGTGAAACCTCAATGCAGAAATTTGAACCCTTTGCATGGAAGTGAACAAGTTATAGTTGAAAACAAGTGTCAGGGGAAAGTAGAGACAAGGAAGAGCTGGAAGACACTTAAGAGCTCAAATCTGTCCTTAGGCTGAAAAACTGAGGGTTGCTAACATGACTAGCAACTTAATCAGGCACTACTTGTGTGTTGGTTTTAAGTGCACAAAACCACGCTGCTGTGTTGCACTGCAGGACCAGAGCGGCAAATGGTGATAGTGGAGGAGGGCATGCTTGGAAAGGACTCCTGCCCATGGTATCACCTAGCATGCAAGCATTGGGTACCTATCTGTGTGAACAGACTTGGTGGCCAGTGAGTACCTGCCTTTGTGGAAAGCTCCTGTCAGCGGGAAATCTCAGTCTTGATGGCACCTGCTCTCCCAGGACACCACCTCACTGTGTCAAAAAGCCAGTATGTTTCATTACCCTCAAATCTGGTCACTGGTTATCTTTGCATGTGATTTGGCCTAAATGACCGCATGACTCAAAATACACAAAGCCTTCTTTTAGAGTCTGGAATCAACTTTTGTTATATTCATCTTCAGAAAGTCAATCTAATCCAGGGCAAGGCCAGTAAATGATATACTGATGTTACAGAGGATCATACCTAGGCAAGGATCAATTAGGGAAAAATACGTAAAATCAAAGGCAGACTTCACAATAAGCAGTTTGTAAATTTGCAGACCCTCTAGTGAACAGAAAAAGCCAAATCTGTACCCAGTACTCAGAAAAGGAATAAATAAGGCAAAGATATAAACGAAACAAGTGAAAAAGCTCTGTTTGGTGGCAAAGCAAAACTCTCCTGGATCAAACTAGCAGGATTTACCTGTTTTGATGGAGTCACATTCCTTTTCCTTTTAAGAAAAAGCATTAGATGACACTGACACAAATACGGACATTGAGCATATCTATTTTCTCTAGATACCATATCCCTCAAATAGCTGACAGTAGATATGAATTTAGTAGATGTGAATTTGTAGGAGAAAAAAGAAAAATTAAACAAGAAAAGTCTCAATTTCAGCTGTTCAGGTGACTGGGAAAAAAACAAGAGTCAAGCAATTTGGACTCATATCTGCATCTAATACTGCTGTGGAACAACACTGATGAAGGCAGCTTGTCACTTGGGTGTTTTTCAGTGAAAAACAAAGCAAAACTGCCTACACTGTTGGAACCGATGTCAGAATTACTGGGGGCATGCAGATAAATAGACAGTCTGAACAAAGGCAATTAATATGACAGTCACAACTCTGGCCACATCAAATGAGGCAACGTTTCTTAGTAGACTGGAAGCAAATAAATATGAACTGCAATAATATTACCAGGAGATTAGAGGAGGTTACCTTTCTTTGTCAAGCATAAGTAACATCTGTATACTCCTCCCTCCTCCCAACTTGCTTTTTCATTAAAAATATCTTGGAAAGCTTAAACCATAGCAAATTCAGATAGCTGAACACTACAACATGATGATAAATTCAAATTCAGCACGTGGAAATTTGAGCAGTGAATATAAATTCAGATGCTTATATCCATAACTAATCCATTTATCTTTACCTGAACATAGTGATGATGATACTCAGGAGAACTCAAAAAACTACAGACACTTAAGGGATTATTTGGGCATTGCTATTTATATGTAGTTTAACTGGAGTTTTATGGTACATTCAGGTTGATGAACTGTTCCTATTTCTAGCTGTACCTTTAAAAAGCCCTCACTTTGAACAAACTGAGGCAGTTTACTGTGTTATACAAAAATACATATTGCACTGACACAGTTGGTTGTAAACCAGGCACTGAAAGAAACCTATCTCCGTCAGGCTCCTTATCCCCAAACTACTGCTGAACTGCACGCTGACCTTACAGTCTGCGTTCTAGTCCAGCAGGGAAAGCAGTGACGCAACCCTTGACCCTGCTCACCATCTTGGCATGCTCCTTATGGGTAGCAGGAGGGCCTGTTGCACACACACAAATGCACGTGTGCGCACGTGCATGTGCGTGCGCAGACACACACACACAAGCACACACATACACACCCCTCCTATCCCCAGACTCAAGCCTGAGGCTGTGCCTGCCCCTGCCAATGCAGCTGGTGTTTCTGCAGCTGCAGTCTAGTTCTGGGTGAAGAGGACAAGGAAAAGATAGTGAGAAATAATCTCAGTGATTATGTGAGACTGAGAACATATTCCCTTAAATAACCTCCTCTGTCTGCTGGAGTTATCAGAGTATGCCTTTCTAATACTGGCAATGCCAGGTTAAGTTCAGTAGTTTGCAGGTACATATTTTATTCAAGATTTGTCCTTAATTGAACAGCAAGCTCAGAGATATATTTGATGTAATATCTTCTAGAAAAATACATCCATCTCAAATGACATTTTTCAGAGAGGCACATACAATCTTGTTAAAAGCAGGAACCCACATGGCTATTTGCTCCATTATACACCTACAGCAGATATGTCAGGAAAGGGAACAGCTGCTTACTTGCTTCTGTGATCTTTTTTTGCCTAGATGTTTGTATGTTTTGGAGAGTGGTTTGGCCCTTTTGCAGCTCTCATATGAATCACTCTGCTAATGGACCATGGTTCCAGTATTGCCTTAATACACCTTCAAGTCAATCTGGTAAATAAACAAAATGATGGGATTTAGATAGTATCCCATTACAGATCAAGCTTTTGGTTAAATGTCATTTCTTCGAAAGGCACATTTGGTGCCAAGGTCTGCTTGGCAGTTTCAGAAGAGACTGAACAGAGTCCCAGACTTCCAATTTACTCCTTGAAGTATTCTCTCTAACTAGCAATCAAAGGGTGGAACCATGACAGTCAGAAGTGACGTGGTGAGAACATCTCTCATCAACAGAGTAGGGCTAGCTAGACAGATATTCACTATGGTCTGTACCTAGAGTATTATAAACATGCAAGTCTCCTGGTCACATATTGTTTTTTTCCTTGACACTTCTGTGAAACTGCAGAGCCCATCCCAGTTGTCAAAGTACAACCAGTTTAGGCAGCATTTATTATTGCATAGTTCTTGCTCTGGAAGAAGATATAAATAAAACAATTTTCCAGTTGCACTTCAAGAAAAAAAATTGTCCTGCAACAAAACCAAGCCATGATAATGCTTCTGTTAATATTAGAAAGTGTAAGTTGTGTTCCTTTTTTTTTTTNCATTATGGGATTTAGATAGTATCCCATTACAGATCAAGCTTTTGGTTAAATGTCATTTCTTCGAAAGGCACATTTGGTGCCAAGGTCTGCTTGGCAGTTTCAGAAGAGACTGAACAGAGTCCCAGACTTCCAATTTACTCCTTGAAGTATTCTCTCTAACTAGCAATCAAAGGGTGGAACCATGACAGTCAGAAGTGACGTGGTGAGAACATCTCTCATCAACAGAGCAGGGCTAGCTAGACAGATATTCACTATGGTCTGTCCCTAGAGTATTATAAACATGCAAGTCTCCTGGTCACATATTGAAAACTGTTTCTAATTTGAATTGGGCAATACCAAAATTAAATGGACTATCTGCTCTTAAATTATTATTCTAGAAAAATAATTCCATATATAGGTTGTTGTCAAAGAAACGGTCTTTTCAGTATCTTTCCAGTGTTTTTTTTCCTTGACACTTCTGTGAAACTGCAAAGCCCATCCCAGTTGTCAAAGTACAACCACTTTAGGCAGCATTTATTATTGCATAGTTCTTGCTCTGAAAGAATATATAAATAAAACAATTTTCCAGTTGCACTTAAAAAAAAAAAATTGTCCTGCAACAAAACCAAGCCATGATAATGCTTCTGTTAATATTAGAAAGTGTAAGTTGTGTTCCTTTTTTTTTTTTAAACAAAATGAAGACTTTTGTGTCCAGCCTAGGCTTTTTTCCAGAGTTTCTATTAAACATTTTTAGGTTTTATTTAATAAAAAGAGGCATTCCATGACATGTTGTGCCATGTCTGACACATTGAAACTAAAGTGATGTGGGATATTAGAGGGACTTGCCAGTATTAACTATCTTTGCATGATAGTTTATTCCACAGTTAGTGTTCAGATGTTGCAGTATTAAATACATCTAAAGCATATGCTACTATTTTATTCAAACAGTAAACTATGCAATCATTAAAAATATATGGAAATGTAAACATAGTGTCAGAGTTCAATGTTTCAGAAAGGAGCTGTTAATCCTTGCAAACGGTCTCCTTATAATAAAAACCAAAATCAATTAACCATTTTTATTCCTTATGTATTTACTTGGTATTATGTATCCATTTAGAGCAATTAATTTTGTTACATTTTGAATTTATATATATTTACATTCCTACATTATTATAAAGGAATNAAACTGCAGAGCCCATCCCAGTTGTCAAAGTACAACCAGTTTAGGCAGCATTTATTATTGCATAGTTCTTGCTCTGAAAGAATATATAAATAAAACAATTTTCCAGTTGCACTTCAAGAAAAAAAATTGTCCTGCAACAAAACCAAGCCATGATAATGCTTCTGTTAATATTAGAAAGTGTAAGTTGTGTTCCTTTTTTTTTTTTAAACAAAATGAAGACTTTTGTGTCCAGCCTAGGCTTTTTTCCAGAGTTTCTATTAAACATTTTTAGGTTTTATTTAATAAAAAGAGGCATTCCATGACATGTTGTGCCATGTCTGACACATTGAAACTAAAGTGATGTGGGATATTAGAGGGACTTGCCAGTATTAACTATCTTTGCATGATAGTTTATTCCACAGTTAGTGTTCAGATGTTGCAGTATTAAATACATCTAAAGCATATGCTACTATTTTATTCAAACAGTAAACTATGCAATCATTAAAAATATATGGAAATGTAAACACCATGTCAGAGTTCAATGTTTCAGAAAGGAGCTGTTAATCCTTGCAAACGGTCTCCTTATAATAAAAACCAAAATCAATTAACCATTTTTATCCCTTATGTATTTACTTGGTATTATGTATCCATTTAGAGCAATTAATTTTGTTACATTTTGAATTTATATATATTTACATTCCTACATTATTATAAAGGAATGTGTCATATTTATTTTGATTTGGTAAGAAAGAAAGATTAGCAAAATCTGTTCAACTACTAAACTAGGAGCTGAGATCAATCTCCATTTCACTTGAGGACTGAAAGCAAAATGCTTCTGGCTCTACAGCAACTTTGTCAGCCTTGACAATCTGCATTATGTTACCCATGATAGTATGCATAAGGATCCATTGCCATGAATGCAATTTAAGAAAAGACTTTCAGTTCTTTTTACTCCTTTCTCGTATTTTCAGACAGCTAGAATACCTTTTTTCTCCTTGCTGTACAGAGATTACTTATTACTTGTATTTAACTGAATAAAAAAACAGCTTGAAAGGTAATAAATAAGCTGAGTTCTTAAGAGAAACTTTTCAGGTCTTTTCATACATAGGGGGAAAACAAGAGGGATTTTGCTGGAACAAGGTAGGTGCACTGCTTTGAAGACCAAGATTCTCCATTGAGCAGGGAAGCAGGGAAAGCCAAGGTAAATGCTCTGGCAGGTAGGTGTTCTGGGAGTGCTTTTCACAGCCCCTTGGATGTTCTTATCAACCCAGCACTACATGAACCACTTCTAAACATAAGTTGGCCACTGAGGCTCTGTGCTCCAAGTACTTAATAATGGCATTAGCATAATATTATAAGTTTTCAGCTATGGGTCTTGAAGGAAGATGTAGACATTTAGGGCTGATTGCTGTGTTGGTTAACATGCAGAACTGGACATCTTTCACCAGTAGACAAAAAAGTCTTAGTCTTTACCAGATAAGGATTTCATCCACAGAGCCTGAAGATTCAATACAATCCAGATACAAGAGTTAACCAATACCTGGTATGGCTGTGTCCCCACTCAAGCACAGCTGTTGATGCAAGACCTTTTTAACTATTTCCTCAGGCTAACTGAAGGTTTGACATTGGGTAGGTATCTCCTCCCAAATCTGACTTAGTTTCTTTATGGGGTTATTGCAACTCAGCCTGACCACTAGAAGCAAAGGCAAAATTCTCCAGGTGGCTCTGCTGTACAGACAGTGAGTGATCTACAGAAAACAGACAAATTATCTGTTGCCTTTGGGCAGAAGGACACAGTGATACACACAGGATTTTGCTCCAAAGCACAAAGAGAACAGGGTATTATCTTACAACTAAACCAGTGCCTGCAAAGCTAAGTTGCATTTCACCATCACTGTGGAAGATCTCCACTTGCAGATGGGTCACATTCCTTAGAAGAAAAGCCTGTATCACAAGGGAGATGGTGAAATCTGGATGTCTTTCTAGGAAATCACACAGATTTTGGTTTGATCCAAATAAAAAATTCAACATTGGGGTGACTGGGTGAAAGTTTAAGACTGAATGTAAATTAAAACCAACTCAAAACTCAGTATTGGGTTACTTACATGAAAAGGTGAAAGTCTGTATTCAGCAAGTTAGACTCAGTGATCTAACTAAATTTTCAAACTGTAAGGTCTCTGAGACTGGGGTTGTGTGCCCTGTTTTGTTGTCAATTGGTTTTCTTCAACGCTATGTAAATTCAGCATGAGAATTTCTTTCTTGGAGCCATTTAATTTACACTATCCATTACTCCTGCCTGTGTGACTGAAATTTACTGCATGATGTCTGGTAAGTAGTGCTGGCGGCTGGAGCCAGGAGACCTGGTGTCTATAGCTGATGTTACTATCTCTGGTAAGTTGCTTAGTCTCTTCTGTTGCATTCACTTAATTATGGGCATCATCTTCAACTGAGCTGTTTGAAGGGACTCTATTATTACAGCTGTTACACCAAATACAACAAGACTTGAATTATTTCCAGGGAATACAGCAATACAAGGCTGTGAATTATTAACTGGCACATATAACCTGAAGTATTTGGCAGATACAGTCACAGACTTGAACGTCACACTGTCCAGGTCTTTTTTCCGTCCACTCAGCAGTGTAGATAAGCAAAACATTTGCTGCATATATTGAAAAAAAAATGTGTCTCACCCATTGTGCTGCATAAACGGAGAGAAGCAGGTAATTATTTTTTCCACTTCTTTGATAATTATATTTTTTTTCATGGGCCTGATCCAAAGTCTGGTGACACTGGCTTGGGGTTTTTCCTTCTCTTCACTCCCTTTCCAAGTAGCAAAATGCTATCCTAATACTACGGGTGTTCTAGCTCACTTGTACTCTTCTGCTGAAACTGTTGGAAAACAGGTAGCAAAGTTGACATAGAGGAAACTGCAAATCCTGTTACTTACACAAATTTACACAAGTTAAATACCCTAAAACATCCTTTTCTCTCTTGATATCTCCAAATAGTATCCAATTATATCTCTGGTGTTCCTGAGAAAAAAACCCCCAGGATTCTGATTTAATGAGAACAAAGAAAATCATGAAACATGAGAGGCTTCCAACACTATTACTTTCACACAGAATCAAACTTCAATAAGAACTTGATTCAAAGCTTGACATTGTTAGAGACCTTTTATATCCTAAAGCCATTGGCACTAGAATTCCTAAAAAGAATTACAGAATATCAGATAGTTTTCTAGCTCTCTTTCTACAGATCAAGTTTTTAGAGACATTTCAGATAGTAGCATCCTAACATTTGAAACTGGAACGCAACTTGGGGAATTCACACATCTCTTGAGGTGACCGCATTTGTTTCATACGGGTTGCAGAAAAACAAAATATTGGTCTGACAAAATGTTCAGATGCACAGAATTCTGCAAATGTTCTCAGTATTAAAAGGACCATTTGTTATTCATTGAGCTCTAACCGTGTTCTTGACATTTGTCAGTTCATGGAGACCTCCCTACTTAGAGAAGTCCCTTTGAGTAATAGGCTGGAGATGAGATCTTCTGGAATGTCACAGGCAGGAGGTCACAGAGTCTCTCTTTTTTTGCTGTTGCTCTACCACCCTTCACCCAGGCACTGAAACTATTATTGAGCTAGCTGTCTCTAAAGTCTTTGTGTCACTGCTGTTAAGTTCCCTGCCTCAAGCCATGACTGCAAGTAGATACCGTGCTACATCTCCCTTCCCTGGCACCATGAGGTTGTCACCTCCCCTTGGCTTTTAATAGCCTGAAGCAAATACATTCCACAGGCCTCAATTTGCCTGTCAGTCCTCAAAGTACCATATGATTTTGTAGGACTTGGTATTGCAGAAGGTAGGTATATAACCCTGAAATAGGAACATCAGTTCAGAGATATTTTCTTGCATCTTTAATGCTGAATTTTAAGGCAATTTTTGCACTGTTGTAATTCTGTAGCAAGCATAACTTAATTATTTGGCCAATTATAATATCAGGGAATTTAACAACCATTACATGAATGGTTGTTGCATCAGCATATTTTCCACTCCACAGTAAGCAACAGGAAAGAGAGAGTAAAATGTATTAACTGAGCAAAATCTAATAAACATAATGCTACCTACAGATATGTGCTATTTAATCCCATAAAAGGATTTTATGCTTCTGTTCACATGGCAATATTAGATATCATCTCACTAAAGAAATCAGTAATTCCAACATGCAAGTCCAACACATGGGAAATAGTGTATTTATTTTAATATCTGCATGCAGACAAAATGTTGCTGTTCTTGATAATTCTTAAATGTAAGGGGAAATAATACTCAGGTATTAACAAATTTTAGGTTAAATCCAAGAGGAAAATGCTGTCATTGACTTCAATCTGAGCTTTCTAGACAAGTCTGTGAGATTCTCTAGGACATGGTGCATCTTCTGTTTGTCTGTATAAGCCTTCCCCAGCTGGTACTAGGGGCGGAAAGAGTTATTATCAGTTGCTATCATACAGACAGTAAAAATCTCTCTTTCCAAGTTCAGTTAAAATGTATCTGCCACATGTATTGTGCTGTGATGGACAAGTCCAAAGGTACACAAGTTCCACTCAAAATTCAGCTGTTTCAGTCCAGAGAAACATGAATAAATAATTGGTCAGAAGCTGTACTGGAAAATAAGAAGCTGTAAAAAGAAGCCACATCAAGCTTAATTTTCCTTCACCTTGCAGGGGAGGTGAGGTAGAAGAGGGGATGGCTAAGTCTTTAGAAAATGAGATAATTTTAAAACAAACAAACAGATCGAAAGAACCAGTGCTTCAGTTCAAAAGGCAAATGTTTGTACTGAATCTCAAGTCATATGGTACTCGACAAGTATTATATGTCCTTTCATTATTTGCAGTGGTTATAGCTACATGTGATATTGATTATGTTAATAATCAGGATAACATTTTGAAGAGGAAGTGTTAGATTTCCTAACAGTGATTAGTACATTGATTGTGATTGGCTAAGCAATTAAAGAGTTAAGGTGGTATTTGATTGTTTAACAGGGCATTTTATAAGTCAGCAACTATTTAGGACATAAACGAGCCCAAGTTGGAATGCTCAAATTTGTAAAGTACACAATGTTTTTTAAACATAACATTCTTGTATTAATGTTCATTGACTAAATAGGATCCTCGTGTAGGTTTCTGCATGGCTGTTACTGAAACTGAAATACACAGCATACATCAAAGACTAAATATTTTCAAAAAAAAGTAGCCACATTTATGACAACTTCCTCTAATACCTGAATATATATTTAAGGTGAGTTTATTATTTTTATTACTTCAATAGAGGAAAAGATATCCTAAAAGCTATATATTATGTAGCCCTTATCCAAACAGTACTGAAGTAGATGAGAAGGGTCCTTTTATTCAGGGACTGAATGCAAATCCTAAATTGGACACCTTGAAAGATTAATGTTTACATCATTTTAGGATACATTCTTATTTTCAAATTCAGAATTCAAAATAAGAGTTGACTAGAATGTTATTGGGAATTTTTTACTGCAGCTGGAAGTATCTACCTGCACATGGTAACATTAGGGTTCTGATATTCTGTTATTTTTTGTGAACTACATGTGGATTGCACACTTGTTTTTCTCATGAAAAATGGCTGACTCAAGAAAGATTTAGAGATATACCCAATCCAGGGATTTATTTATATTTAGCGCTGATAAACCAGTGGGGCCTTGTTTTTATTGTTTATAAAAAGCAAGAAAAATAAAGATCAGCTGCCACATTACAATCATCACCTATTTCACATACTTGAAGCTAACTCTTTGAGTGCAGGCAAAACCAGATTTTTATCTTTTTTATACATAGACATATCAGGCATCCCTAGAAGTTTGAGGGAATATTGATAAACCAACCCTGTCTACTATATTTTCAAAGGAATAAGTGCATGGTATTGTAACCCAGGGTGTCTCCTTGTTGTAAACTAAAAAATGGCTATGTTGAAAGTGTTCCACATTTTTTCAGAGTGCACTACTACTCTGGTCTTGCAGTTGTTCCTTCTTCTTGGGCACATTTAACACAGTAACAACTGCTTTCATAGCCCAGATTCACACTGAAAGGTTTTAACAACTGTCAAATGGGTCCTGACAGACAAATTTCAGGAAGCTGGCAAATCTGTTTCTCTTTGAAGCCTGATCACATCTTCCCTGAATAGCACAAGGTCTCAGAAAATACATGGTCATCAATATAACCTGCTTGGACGCTACACCGTGTTCCATCAGACCTCAAGAAACAGTCACATACAACATTTGTATTCTTGATGGTGACAATTAGGATCTTTAACTCCACAAGTCCAGTGACTCAGACTGCAGACACTGATTTCCTTAGTCTCTCCAGTGGCCCATTTCTATGACCTTAGAAGATGAGAGCTCCACTCGAGCTCCATGCTCTGGGATAAATACAAGACCACCTCAGCCTGTGGGGACAGGAGATCATTTCAGTTCCCATCCAAGGTCAACCAGAGGAGAAAGGACAGCAGTTCTGATGTTACAAGGAGGACAGACACTATCAGCAATGAGGGAAAGAAAAGTGGCTAGCATTCAGCCAGGGAACCTTGCCCTGACAAAGGAGAATCACAACCAATGTGACTTCTGGAAATCACCAAAAACTGTTTGGATTTGGGAGCAACACCATGTTTTCAGTTTTGTCTCCTTCTTCATGCCTAGCGGCATTATGAATTTAAGAATGGGATGGAAGGGTCTCTGAGAAACAGGAAATTTTGGGGGAGGTGGTGACACCGTCATGTGTCTCTGTTGAAAAACACCACACTAAATCCTGCCATGGGATGAGGACAAGGTATGACACTTGGATAAAATTGTACACTTTTAGCATCTTGTCCCCATAATGCATCATAGAAACCTGCCCCCTCTTACACCCTCTTTAGAAATGACAGTCTTTCATAGAGTTGAAAAGTAAAGAACATAGAGGGTAGCTGGTTTATTTAAAACAAGTGCCTAAGCTATGCAGTAAGAGAACAGAGTGAGCCATCTGGTAGGGTTTCAGCTGCTGCAAAACAGCAATACAGCAGTAGTACATTTAATAAATTAGTAAAATACTGATCCAGTTCCCAAGTATAAGAAAATAAGTGACATAAGGACATAAAACTGAGTTCCCTGAAAAACTTGCTACTGACTTTAGCCTGAGGTCTTTTTTTTTTTTGGTTTATTTGTTTGTTTGTTTGTTTGGGTTTTGTTTCGAAGTTCCCAGTACTCATGCACTGAAAAACACAGAACTCTAAATTCAGGTTCAATTACCTCAGTCTAAACAGACCAAGCTGTTGCAGAAGATGGCAAAGGGAATAAAAGTGTAACTTCTTTCAGGAAGAATTTCTCTTGTCTCTTATACATAGCTAGCAAGCAACAGGAGTTCTGTCTCCTTGTCCAGCACTTCCTGACCAATCAAACATCATTGCTTTTTAAGCTGGTTTCAGCAGCACTTGCAAGGAGATAATCATCAGTCCTTAGGTTTTCTTGCTTCTAGAAAATATAACCACAACTACAAGTAAACAAATCAGCTCCATAGGCAGCTTGCACTTCTTTAGTGGTGCAAGAACAGGTATCAGGCAACTCTCACATCCACAGATTCTCTTCTTTGCTTTGAATGTGCTACACTTATTTATTTTCTAGATTTTATCACACATTTTCAGTGTGTGTGAAAAGTTCAGCATAAAAGCATGAGAACCAAGAGATGTTGTGTATCTCCTTTTTTCTTCCTTCTAGAGTGATCAACAACTTTCTAAATATTTGAGCTATTTACAAAAAAGAAGAATAAAAAATAAGCAACAATTAAGCATATATTAAGACACAGCGGTAAAGTGAGAGTTTCCTCAACTGCAGTACTCCTGAGTGACTTTGCTTGGTGCTTTGCTGTTGAAAAATAACAGGTAACTCTGTTTCCTTTTCCCAGTCACCACTTCATCTTTGTTATGCCAAATACTCCATGATACATAAGAAGAAGTAGTAGGATGAAAACATGAATGCTGCTTGCCTCAGAGAGATGCAGGCAAGTCAGTCTGCTAACAGCATGTAGAAATGTTCCTTGTCTTCAAGGTGGAGTAAGACAACCTGATCCCTCTATGTGGAGCCGTAAGCTCAGAGCAGGGTAGCTGGCTCCAGTATCTGCTTTGGACAACAAGCACAGAGATGGACAGCAGCACATTAAGCCTGGCTTTTCACACCTGGGACTAGCCACAGTGGGTCTTGAACCCTCTCTCATCACCCTCTAATAACATAGGAATCACTGCTCACATTACTCTGAAAAAAACCCCACTGGGCTGAAATACAGTCCTCTCAGTACAACAGGTAACTTGTGGTGGAAAAGAAACAAAGGAAGATAAGTAATAAATTATGCCCAAGCCTGCAGGAATAACACAGGCCAGTGGCCTGTGTTAGAGGGCTGCAGAAGACTTCCTACCCGCCTGGGTGCTGCTAGGTCTTCCAGCCTCAGTCACTCCCACCGTCTGTGAGGTATTCCTGTGCATCACCTGCTTTCCTTTTCTTAAAAATCCTATCAGCTGTGTTACAGTGGTAATAGCCTTGTAAATTACACCAGATTTAGGTGAATCATGCAGTCTCACTATAAAAGGACATTACATATGAGCAGGACTCATGATCATGCACTGGAGAGGTAGCTGCCAAGCCCTAGGAATTTTAAGCAATGGAGTAAAGAAAATGTGAAAAGCCATCCCCATCTACCTATGATTTCCTTAGCTCTACTCTGTGTTTTTCTGTAAACCATAAAAAAAAGCACATCCTGCAGGGTAACAATGACAGAAAGCATTCTGGGGAACACTTGTGCTCTGTGACTGCTATGTACTGTCCAGCCAGGAGACTTTACAAAGTATTAGCTCAAGCAACAAAATTTGGGTTTTTTCTAAGCACATGTCAAAATAAGCTATTGCATGCTGACAAATTTGTAGAGGCAAGCTTTCTCTTATAAACACAGCCTCATCCTTCTGCTTGTGGGGTAAAGCCATCATTACAAAGCGGGAAAACATGTCAAGAGTCAGACAAAATGTGTGATGATTTACTAATAAAATGATGGAGGAATGAGATAACATACGAGCACGGTAACAAATTTACTCCATATGGCTCAAACCCTGCTAATGTTTGGGATTACATCTCTCAAAAATGTATACAATTTCTATTAAGAATTTCCCTCCCAGACCACTTTTTTCTAAACAGAGATTTTCAAAAGCATTTTATACTGGGCTATGATCTTCTATCAAAATCACCAGCACAACAGTTTAATTTTTATGGTAGCAAAGGTAGGCCAGTATTCTGCCCACAAAGTTTTATATACCAAATTCAGAGTGCTAATTTTTTTATCTCCACAGCCATAGGAAATCGTGTGGCATATCCCTGGAAAAGTAAAGTCAGGACTTTCTAGCAATACAGAGCCTCAAAGAAAAGCCAGCTCAGCATAAGTTCTCTCCTCATATGAATGACTTCTCATCAAATCCTAGTTACAAATGCTTAGGTAAGCTTATCAATATTACTCTAATGCATTGGGGAACTAAAAATAAAGAAAACAGAGAAATCAAACACCAGTAAAAAAAAAAAGAACAATAATGCCTGGACATGCTTCACATTCTTTTCTGAATTAAAAACGTTGTCTGTTCCTGCAGCAGCCAGCTCAGCAACTCAGAGTGCAAGTCATCTTTGCAAAATATCAGTGAAACAGAACTGTCAGAATCAAGGAGAAGAGATAGGGCTTAAATTGGAATTTGGCAAATAAACAAAAAATAGAGGACTAAACTTAGTTCAGCCCAGCAAACCCTGCTAACATGGCACATCTTGTATCTACAGTCTTAATAAATGCACAAAAGACAACTTATTCCTTTTCTATACACATTGAAATCAGTCAAAATAAACTGCAGTTTGGTCGGTAGCTATTATGAATCATAATTACATACAAAGAAATAGGATCTATTTAACATGAAAGATTTCTACACTGAACTAAAAAGCAATAGAAAAGATAATAACTTTGATCCTTAAGTTTTTTTCCACAAAGACAAAAATCTTGCCAAGTTGGAAGATGATTCTGTGATTTTTAACGTCTTAAGATAACTCATTTCCTCCTGCTACCCCCCACCAACCTCTAAGTCACAGATTTTTTAAAACAAAAATTAGTTAAGAGGAGATGCTTATGTAAAATAAAAAAGAGTTATTTTATATGCTCTTTTTTTTCCCTTTCTCTTCTCTCTCCTTTTTATTACTGTTACTAAAGTAACACTTTGGCTAGCTCTTACTGGAAAGTAGTAAAGAGGAAAGAAATAAAAAAAAATCATACGTGTGGGTGTTTTCCTCCCCTCTAGTTAAGTTCACTACTGACAAGATCTTGTACAATTAGTTGCCCGTGCATTTTTGTCATGGACATTTTAATGTGAGTGAAATAGAATAAAATATAATAACATATATAATATAATAACATATATACACATATAATAACAACACAATTATTTTTTTCATTGCTTCCTTTACTGAAACTGTTTAGTTAGTTCTTCTGGTTCTGCAGGAAAGAAAAGAAATTTTTCATTAACCTAATGATCAAAAGGGGTTGATATAGAATAGTGGATGTGTGACCAGCCAAGGTCAAGGAACCAAGGTATCTTTACAGAGTCATCTAGCAGAGATGGTGTTTACCCTGTTCTTCACTTGCATTAGGTTAGGTAGTATGCAATAAGGGGCATTTCCCAACATCCATAACTTACACACTACAGACCAAGTTCTTGGAAGCCTCTTTCTCTTTGATGAAACATATCCAGAAACTTTCTGACCATCTGTTGATGTGCCTTATTTCCAGTTTAGAAAATTAAAATCTGACTTGATGCACAATCGTGAAAAGGTGGATCATCTTTCCAAACAGAAACAAAAGGAAAACAAAGATGAAGGATCTTGTGGTTAGACCTAACTATTTTAGTCAAGTAACCCAGGGAAGCTAGACCCATGTTTTGCAAGAAGAGGTGTGTATATGGATGTCTTTGCACTCACATACTTATGTATACTTATGTGCATCTGTCCCTTTTCCTTCTCCCTTCTCCATCCTCCCTACAATCTTTGAGATAATTTCTAACATATTTGATAGAGGGATAAAGTTGTTGGAGACACACATCCTCTATGACATAATGAAAAGGCTGGTAGGTAATGAAGAAAGGTCTTACAAGAACCTCTGTCAAGGGAAAGGGCATAATGTGAGCTCATTGAGTATTAGATACCAAGCAATCTGCACAAGACATAATTTTTGAGGAGCAAATTTGAAGAAAAGCAAGCCCCCACTGCTCATGCAGCTGTTTTTTTTTCTTCCCTATAGCTATCTGAACTCCTGATGGATGGTCTGCCTTTAATTTTCATGAACACACACCCACTGATGCATAAATTAACTTCAGTACCACAAGGTACTTGAGCACTGTGAGGTGCATGATATAGGCTGTGGGTTAGTAGACTGAACAGTTTACACTTATGTTCTACTTGTACAACACATGGCTCAAAACTGTCAGTTTACGTGTTACTGATGTAAGAACAGTTTGATCTAGCATTGAAGTGGATTTTGAAACAACAGTCTTGTCATGAGGTATAAATGGCAGCAGAATATGGGCTGACTTTTTTAAATGTGTTTTTGAAATAGGAGCCTAGGCTTTGTTTGGATACACAGTCTAATGTACCTAACCCATCACTCCATTGGAAAGCTGCTGGGCCACATACCTGCCGAGGAATGGTAATAACCACACACCTCTGATATGTCTGGTTATGCTGCCCATATGTATTTACCTTTTTTTATCCTGTGCAGAGTACATGAAGCAGAAAAGGTTACTTATGTTCAGTACTGATTCTCCCTTTTCCTCTGTAGGCTGTACTGTACAGCTAAACATGCAGAAGAAATAAGTCAGCAACCAATGACTGTCAATCTGGGAGAAAAGGAGAACTGGAAAGCAATTAATGCTTGAGGACATAGGCATAATTTACTCCAAGTACCCTGCACACTGTGTCAGCAGCTCTGCAGGAACCCCTTTCATGCATCTTCTACCCTGCCACGGCCCATGGCAAAGGTGCACCTTTCTGAAGCACAAATATTCAAGGGCTGTCCCTGGAATACTGCCACTTAAGCAACGTCTGTAGCCCTGGAAGAAATCTTGTGTATTTCCATGTGTATTTCCTTTTCTTTTTAAATGTGAATCTATTATAGGTTTTCGTGCAGTACTTACTTTCTTCACACTCATAACACAGGCTTTTACTGTTCAGGAATTAATGTATCAGCAGGGAAGAAAAGAATAACTTCAGCTCTATATGTTTCTCTATATACATCCATTTCTTTAGGAAGAATACAATATTCCTATTCAAAAGGCACAAGAAAAAGGGTTTTAATGGAATGAGTGTTTCAAGTATAGTACTTTATTTAACATTGCACCCAGTGATTCTAAGGACATATGTGCAATACTCTAACTAACCTATTTCAAATGTGTTCCTATTGAGCTGATACGGCATGATTGTGACAAACAAAGGCTCTATCTCAGTTTACAGTCAGGCAAATAAAGAAAGAAAACAGAATACAGGTCTTTGAATTCAAGTTCAGACTTCAGCTATACATACAACAGTGAAATATGCTTTTCTGAAATGATGCATGGTAGTAAAAAAGTGGCTTTTAAATACAGGTTTACTGTTTCAGATCCGCATATTATGTTATATATATTGTATATATAATATTAGATTATAATGTCATACGTTATTTTAATATTAAACAATGCAGCTTAAAGGGAACCAACTCTTGAATATATTTCTGCTTCAAGAATACCTACAAACAAAGGAGCCTCAAAAGTTTTGCTCTTTTATCATACAGAAGCCACAAAAACTCTGTGTTTAATGCTGATTTTACGGTCTTAAACTGCTACTTTACTTTTGTCATGTAAAGCAATTATTCCATTCCATACTTCTGCAGATGAGTTAAGAATCAGTCCCAGGCAAGATGTTGAAGCAGCTAATATGTAGTCACACTGGGAGTCGGCCAAACTTACTCCAATACATCCTTGTCTTTTTAAAGAAAAGGCAAGAGTGTCATAGATTTTTTGGAGCTTGGAAACGGTATTTTTTAACAGAGAATCTGTTTTCATCAAACTTTGCTGTCCTGTTAGAAACTTGCATTTATTTGCAAGCAATGCAAACAGTTCTTCAGCTCAGGGACTATAAGGTAGATAGGCCCTAGCATGATGGAGTCCTGATGTCAGCTGGATGATACTTTATTAGAAACAGTAAAAAACAGTGTAGTGAAATCTCAGCCCAAGAGGGACCAATATTCTAAGTCTCTATTGCCTTTTTCTTTTTATACCATTATTTTTATCCAGGCTGTGTAACTGACTTCAGTTTTAAATGATGGAAGACTTTTGGAGGATTTTTACTGAGCTTTCCTTAGCTGTTGGATTAACAGGACTTTTTTTTCCCTGTAACACTAAATATCCTGTCATTTTCAATTCAAACTGACCTACTGCAATAACATTAGTTAAAATGCAGTTTGCTTGGTGTAAGTGAACACTTTACATGGTCTTTGATAGAAATTTCATTGCAAGTGCAATGCAACATTTACCACTACAGAAACAAAGAAATCACAATCTTTAAGCATCAGGGCTACTTAATGTAGCAGCAGGGACTTTTAGAAAAACAGGAGGGTTTCATGAACAGGAAATGACACTGCAGAAAGGGCATTAGCAGACTGAAGAAAGTTTGATGGAAAATATAGCAGTTCAGGACAGAAGGACAGGCAGAGGTGACACCATTTCGATGCAAGCTACTGCTTTCTGCTTTCTGCTCAGCAGTTTTGACTAGGTAAGCCTGGACAAGTTGTAAATTCTTGTTCCTTGTCTAGAAAACCACATGAACTTCATTTCCAAATAATTTCACCCCCAAAATGCAAGGTTTATTCTTGTACCCCTGGAGTAGTAAATGTAACTCCTCAGCAACTGTGCCTGGACTGCTGGTCTCTTTAACTGCATCCAGGGTTATTCCAATGTTTTTTGTTTCCACATATAAAATTGCAATGATATCACAGACCATGGTGTCCCATAGAATATTTTAAGTAAATAACTAGCAATAAAGACAAAATTACTTAGGCTGACCAGGAGAAAAATTAATGAGTGGGCTTCCTAATAAATGGAAAGTATTAAAGTAATCATTTCCTCCCCATATTCTATGTTTTGTGTAGTTATTCACAAATCCCTGCTTCCACTCCCCTGCTGGCTAGTTACTCCCTGTGTGTCAGGTCTTCTCTTCCTGTAGCACTACAGAAATGGCCTTTCCTACATCCAGCCCTAGCTCTCTGTATGTGTGTCTCAAGCTTCCTTCCACATTATGAAGAGAACAGGTTTTTTTGAAGATAGATAGGATTGTTGCATGCATTCTGATCCTTTCTGCTTGCCAGGAAAAAAAGATCAAACTAACAGAGGAATGTTTCAGTGGGGAATATTTGACCATATGCTACTTAACTGTCAGCTACTATTGAAGCTTCTTAGTGGGCCCAAAGACTAAACTAATTTTTCACTGTCAGCACTGTTTCGCAGGTTAAGACACCCAAGGAGAGGCATGAGAGGGTGTGCGCTGCCTGTAACCACCTGAGGTTCCCTTTTCCCACAGGGAGGGAGAAGACTCCAGTTGCCAGGGGTGTCAATCAAGTGTTAAATTTGCAATTGCAAAGCATTCTTTTAAGCCAGACATCTATTTAATAATGCTTACTCCTTACTCAAAATTGCAGACAAACCTGTCCATAATCAGATAACATGAAAAAGACTCTGACAGATGGCTGGTGACGTCTGTACCTGCTCCCTTCCCCCATACTCGGCCAATTCACTGTGGTTTGCGAGTACCTGAGAGAGCCAATGTCTGAGAAATAGGAACACTTTGCACTCCTGAGCAGGCTGTACGTGTTTCAGTAGTGAGTGTAACCTGCTGGTTAAAGCACAAAAGTGATTATCAAAAGACTTCAGATGCTGTTCCTGACACAGATCATGCACATGTTCTGCACAACTTGAAAGGTGATGGTCGCATAAAATTTAGGGAAATTTTGTTTTACAATGCTACTTAGAATCTCATATGTCAACTTTTTTTTTTTTCTGCATTGGTGAATAAAGAAGGTTCTGGAACAGAAATAACTTATCTTCGACAACATTGCTGCATTTACATTGAAATTACTGTAACAAAAAAACCTCTACAAATCTTTCCTCACTTTCAAAAACCATAAAATATGCTTACGTGTACAGGTGTTCTCAAGGAACTGTTATTCATATTTGGAGACCACACACAAATAAAACCTTATGCTTACAAGTTCCTTCTGTCATGGGGTCTATCTGATTTGTTCAAGTGCCCATGTTAGACCAACACTGCATCTGACCTTGTGAGGTTATTAATTGGCAATAAACAGAAACACACTATTTAAACCACTTTTGACTAATGCAAAGCAAGATAAATGTGGGTTGGCAGATTTATTACTACTCAATATTTATGTTATGACTCAAAGAATGATTAACTAGGACCCTTGACAGGTTGAAGATGTATGACCTGATATGGCAGCCTTTTTCTGCATCTATTGGGAGAAGACTTTAGTTGTAGTGTTGTTTGTTTAGTGCTTGTATAAGTTGTTAGATTGATAGATGTGAAATATGAAACTTTATTCTCAAAACTGGCACAGGAAAAATCCTTTGTTATGATGCTGTACTGTGCCTTAAACAAGACTCAGGACATTATTGCTAAGAGCAGGACAGGGTAGTGACTTTGTGCTTATTCACCAAGGAGACAGCTAAGAATCATAGAATCACTAAGAAAAAGAAAAGACCCCCTGCATCATCGAATCCAATCATTCTTATCAATCACTAAATCATGCCCCTCAGCACCTTATCCACCCTTCCTTTAAATACTTCCAATGAAACTTTCTGTGAAAAATGTTTTCATAATGTCCAGCCTAAACCTCCCCTGGCAGAGCTTGAGGCCATTTCCTCTTGTCCTGTCCACTGACACTTGGGAGAAGAGGTCAGCTTTCTCCTCTCTACAAACTCCTTTCAGGTAGTTATAGAGAGCAATGAGGTCTCCCCTCAGCCTCCGCTTCTCCAGGCTAAACAACCCCAGCTCTCTCAGTTGCTCCTCATAAGGCCTGTTCTCCAGCCCCTTCACCAGCCTTGTCGCTCTTCTCTGAACTCGCTCCAGAACCTCAACATCCTTCTTGTGGTGAGGGGCCCAGAACTGAACACAGTATTCAAGGACAGGTCTCACCAGTGCTGAGTACAAGCTATGATGCCATTGGCCTCCTTGGCCACTTGGGCTCATTGCCGGCTCATGTTCAGTCAGCTGTCAACCAACACCCCCAGGTCTTTCTCCTCCAGGTAGCTTTCCAGCCACTCTTCTCTTAGTCTGTAGCACTGCATAGGGTTGTTGTGCCCCAAGTGAAGGACCTGACATTTGTCCTTGTTAAACCTCATACCATTGGTCTCAGCCCAGGCTAATAAGGTATTTGTTTGCAATGTAGAAGGGTATGAAAATACCTAGGATGCGCTTCACATGTTTGTTTTTTATATTGAGTACAGAATTTGTAAGATATTTTAAAAATTACTAACTTTTTATGCCGCACACCTGTATTTGTTTTATATTATACTTTATCCTGAAGAATTAGGTATTGCTATATGGATATCTTAGTGAAGACATTGGGAAGAGAAAGCACTGAGCAAGGTCTCCAAAGATAAAGGAGAGAGAATTTGAGAAATATCTCCCCCCCCTTCCCTTGCAAAGTGAATCAGCTTGTAACTTGCTTCAAATCAAAATCAGCTTTAAAAAATCACGTTTGAGCAGTAGTCTTATCCAGAAAAGTCTAAATTAACTAAATAACTAAACAGAGTATCCAAGGGAAGGGAAATTTCACTGTTTTCAGAGATTGAGAGTAAAGGAGAAACAAAGATAAAAGCAAGATGACAAAATGGCCTTGAAATTTCTAGTGAGCATCTGAATTTTGTAAGCCATTCTCAAACCTAAGAAGCATGTGTTACTCAACCATAAGCAACAGGACTGCAGCTGAGCTCTTGAAAGAGCTGTAATAGAAAGTGAAACATAGCATAGGTAGAGGGCGTTAGCAGTTATTTTCTTTTATTATTCTCTGCTTTCTTGAATTCTTATTAGGAAATTAATAAACACATATGGTATGCAGAACAAATCTAGGCACTAGGAACTTTCCAGGGTACTTTTTTTTATCATTACTAATGGTAATTATGCCTACAGGTGAAGTAACAGCTGAGTGACTCAAGTTACCCTGCTGTTTAATTTAATCAAAGGAAATATGAATCTTTTAACAAGACCTTTTCAAAAAAGGGCAAAGATAATTTTCATCATTATTGGGTTACAAAGAATACAAAGAATTTATTTCATAACACCTAACATACAGTAAAAGTATAGGAGGAGAAAAATAAAAAAAGGTGAGGGAATCAATAAATTTGATTGAAGGCATGTTAATTTTTTTCCCCCCTGAAATTCTGGGGAATGTTCTTAAATCACTGCCATAATCCTGAGGTTGTATAGATGATACAAGTTAGTCAGACAACTATGTGATAAATTCACAGTTTGTGAATTTAGCAGAAAGAGCATTTGATTGCTGCTTGTCTCTAGAACACACAATACACGATAGGAGGAGACAAAAACCCATCTACCAATACCCTATGTTAGGAAGGTGGGCTGAGATTTCATTATTTCTGCTGTTCCAAAGCGTGCAGCTTGCAGAACAAATTATTGCACTACACGGCAATCAGATGCAGCAGGAAAGATCTACTGACCTTTAGTGTATTTTGTCCTTTCTGATGTCCCAAAGTATGGGAAATTTGAGTCTAGACAATAATTTAAGATGTTAGACAAAATGTGGTATTTAACAATGTTCTGGTAGATACTTATTACCTTACTTATTGAGCACCGATGCTTCTGAAAATAACAGTTTAGAATAAAACCTGGCTTACTGATAAGTTGAGTCACTGTTACCATGGGTTCTTCAGTTCATGAAAATGTTGAAAGTTAACATACCAACTCCACTGTCAGAAGAAGAGTTGCAATACCTCCCACCCATAATGTGTCCTTCAATGTTCAATTTCTACTGCTTACAATTGAAGTCTAAAAAAGAACATATAAGGAAAGAGACAAACAAAACTAGTCTTTAGCCTCTCTCTGGCAATGAGTAGCAAATAGCAATAACCTCCACAACACCCAGAAATCTTCTAAGATGACTCACATCTCTCTTGATTACAGAGGAGCCTGAGGGACTCCCCAGTGTCTGGCAGAGTGGCCTATCTCTCAGTATCAGCATGACCACTACACCTCACACTGTCTATTTCAGCTGTGGTGAAGTTACACTGTCTACGTGTAGCCCACAAGTTGAATCCCCTGTCTTTATGCTTGATTGCCCAACAGCTCAGGTACGTGCCACGTGGCTCTGGTTTCCCAAGTCTGAGCTCACCACGGCTCCTTCTTTAACTGTATCTGGGTTTTTGGAGAGAGGCATGATAGAAAGGTAAAGGCTACATGCCTACAGTTGTAGAGCAGGTCAGTGACAAACATAAGAGTAGTATAGTTTTCTACCAAGAGACCTTTCTTTCAGAGCCAGACCAACCCAGAAAGTCAAAGAATTAACTAGTGTAGCAGCCTTTCATATCGATTGTTCATCTGTAGCATTTTCTCTTATATTAAGGGCTAATTAAGGTTGAGAATACCACAGTCTATGTAAAAAGACTTACTAAGTCACTCCTTCTCTGGAGGATCAGGACTGCTTTCAACAGGAAAAATGCCAGCATTTTGTTCAAAATACTTTTAGAAGCCACAAACAATAAGGATTTTTAGTAGTTCCTATGTAAGATACTTCAGCTGCCTTGCCACATGAAAACCTTAACTTGATTTTTTGGCTTAAATGTGTTGCCGCTGAAGTTGTATATCCCCGTGCCTCTTGATCCTACTTGGGTACATCAAACCACATATCTTTCACTCCTGGATGTTTGCACATGTCAAATATTGATTGCTTTTTATAGTTTAATTTCTTTTGGGGCATTACCTAGTGTCACAATGGATTATTGAATCATTACAATATTTCATCTGATTTCTTTCCTTCCACTCCTAATACCTACTCCTTCCTACTGAACTCCCTCCAATCTGTTCCACATTTGGTAACACAGTGACCCAAGTGAATTCAGCAGACAAAATTCGACACTCAATATACAATATGCTACTGATTCATTGCATTTTCCTCTCTACTTCCCCACCTCTTGTTTATACACCCTTCTGAAGATCAGATCCCTTTTCAACATTTCAGTAAAATAACCAGATGCCTTTAGCATCCAGTCTCACTATTAACACACAAACCATTGAATGTGCTGAGCTCCCAGGAAAAACAAAACTAGTCCCATATTTACATGTCAAAGTATAAAGCCGGAATCTTCTGAAAAATCTGTGCCACCCCAACATCAGAGGAAACAATGTAAGACCAAGTGCCCATTCCCACCTTTGCTCTGAGAGCAAAGATGGAGATGATATTTCTTTAGTGCCATGAGTAACCCATGAACTGGACTGCAAAGGAAGATAAGATATACAGCTCTTTTATTATCAGGTTGGAATACAATGGCAGTGTTTGTCAGGATGGGCCAGGAGCTTGAACAACTTTTCCCTTTCCAGACAGTGAGGGGTCCCCCACCTGGACTTCCTCCTGTCCAACACACTGGGGTGCAGAGCTACTACCTGGCTCTTCCCAAAAAGGGAAAAGGGAGGAAATTCAACAGGGGCACAAAGGGGCACAAAGTAAAACTTTGAGGTCACACAGCCTAAGTGCACAGGAAAATAATGTCTGCTATATTTCTGTAGCCAGAAAATGAATACTTCAGGAAAAAAAGTATTCAGCTAGCATTTGTGAAGCAAGCTGTTAAACAAAAGCTAGAGGTATCCTGCTTCCCCATGCTCCTGCTAGATGAAAGGCTCCTGCTAGACGAAAGGCTCCTGCTAGACGAAAGGCACCTGGAACAGACTGGAATGAGAAGAAAATAATTTTCATGGCAGGCAACTCACTTACACCTTGCTTGTGTGGACGGACTGACTGCCCCGCGTAAGCCCAGGCCCACAGCTGCAGGTGCTGAGTGACTGTCCAGAGCCATGGCAGAAGGCTGTGTGATGGGGACCCACATCTTGGAACCTGTCTGGCAGCCTTGGCCCCAGGAAGAGCCTAAGGAGAATCCTTCCCTAGCTTGAGCTCAAGACAGGATGAGACTCCCTGATAACCCTCAAGTGTGCCACTGCATTAAATTAAGGGTGCTACTTTTACTCTCTTGAACTGCTGTTGCAGTGGCTGCATTTCATGAGCATCCAAAACAAAGTTTTCCTTAATTGCTTGCTGTGGCTTGAGTCTGCATATCCTTTATCATACTCCTTTTAAACTGCTGGTATTTTCTGAAGGAAAAGAAAACATCCTGTGCTATCTGGAATTTTCCCTGGTTACACTTTGCCCAGAGGTGACTTTCTGAGGAAACGTTCATCATTATGTAATATGTTTTTAATTCTGTTGTTTGCATCTACCGAGGCAGGCAGATAAATGGTGAAACAAATAAATGAAAGAACAGCCTGAGATTTTTATCAGAGTGCAGAGCTAGTATGACTCAATGATCAAGACAACTGTTTCGGAAAGTTTTAGACTTTGTTAATTGAAGATTGCTGAAATTCCAGGATGACGGAGGGTCATCCATGAATCTTTCTCACGGTGGAAAACGTAATTTTAAGACAGGGGTGTAAATGGAAATACCTAAAGAAAATTACATTTTAACTTTGAGATCCAGTCAAATTGTCCTTTCATAAAGTGTTTAATATTCAAGTAACCATTTAAGGATATGTTTTTGTCAACATTTAGAAAAATGCATAAGTATCAGTAGTTTAAAAAAACCCGTAACTTTGAATCCCATTGTTAATGTATAAATACACAATCTAGTTGTAACCACTGCTATCCACTGTTAGCACTTTTCTGAACATTTTTATCCCTAAAACCCATGTACCATTTTTTTGAGTTGTTTCCTCCCAGTAACAGCTCTGAACTCACTCTCCCTACTGCTCTGTAATATAAACATTGGACATCAAGTATTTTTCTGTCGTTGTATAATTTTTGCACACACATATTGTAATAGCATAATTTCTAAACAATATGATTACTCACCCTTAACTTGCATACACACAGAGCCTGAAAAAGATTTGGAGGTCTGGTTCATCAAGACGAAAAAATATATCCTGTCATAACGGCATTTTTATTGTGAGGTCATTTGTGTGTGGACAATTTAATTACTTGCTTCAGCAATAAAATTCCTGCAACAGTAAAGCTCAGACAATCCACCCATTTCTCACTTGATTAGCCTGCTGAAACTCAAGACACCTGTTCCAAACTAACAGATTTTTAGAGAATGAGTATCAGAGGACTTGATACTTTGCCACCATCTTGGCATCATATCTTACCCAAGACAACCCCCCTAGAAATGCCTTGCATTCTGTATGACAGATACGTTTGCCTGGAGCTATTATCAAGAAGAATGCAGAACACCTTGTCAAAAGGCAGTTGGTTTGTTGTTTGGGTTGGTTTTTTTTTAAGATATGATATCAAGGAAAACCAAAAAATGTAGAAAAGTGTACTGATCATCCATATCCAGAGGTTAGGAAGCTAAATACTTCTCTTTCTGATCTACTTAGGTCAGAAATTCAGGAATTTATCTTTTATTCTTAATAGCACAGATGCCCATGGCCTCTAATACCCATGGTGCTGAAGATCTGTTAACATCTTCTGAAGCATTGCATTACACTTTACTGAGGCATAAAGTTACCCAAAACCAGAGACAAGAGCTGTTAGTTCATCACTGTGGTTTGAAAAAAATATTATAAGCCTTGTGTCACAAGATTTAGAGCATTGACCCATCTGCTCTACTGACTCAACTCACTCATCTGTTGAGATCAAATATTTAGCTGAGGAAATTTCAAATAAAATTAACCTGCTCCTTCTGTAGTATAACAGCTTTCTGCTCTACAGACTGGCAAAACTCATGACGAGAGTTATTCTTGCTCTGTACTGCCTATGAAGTAACACTTAAATGCCAAGGAGATTTCCACACAAGCCCTTCATTGATGTTGCCACATCAGCAGATTTACTGCAAGTAAAGAGACTTCCTGAATTACAAAGGAGCAACAGTTTACCATTACATGTCATTACATTAGGAATTCAAAGTAAATAAAAAAATCCTTATTTATACTCCAGGTGTTAATTATCTTTGAGCCTGGTAGTAACAGGTACTATTTACAAGAAATCTTGAAGAGTTCACACTGAAATAGAACAGAATGAGACATCTGTGCCTAAGATGATATGTTCTGCACTTTACTCCTCCACAGGCAAATATTCTAATGCTACTTGTTGATTCCTTACTTCTGGCATGAAAAGGTTATACCTGACTTTTCTCAAAACAAATTCAGCTCTCATGACAGATTAGTGACAGGTGGGGAAATTAAATTCCTCATTTTAGTCACGTAGAGGTGCACCATGGATAATCCCATAGACAGTTATGTACCTCATCCCAGCCTGAAGAGAATGTCTATGGGGCAGCAAAGATAACTCTTCCTACAACACTCAGCTCTTCTCTCACCTATGAGTGTCAGGTAAAACTTCACTAAAGCCAGCATGTCCTGTAGTGTGAAAGTAAGAGCGTGGTAACACCATTAACATTGATACATCTTAAGATCTAAACTGTGCCAGCCAAAATCAAGTTTACCACCAAAATTTCATTTTTGCTATACCCATCTTTGGAGTTTTTGAGATATAGAAATACCATCACAAATCATACCTCTCAGCTGACACTATTACATGAATCATATTTTTAAGAGCAGCTTTGGCCTTCAGTCCAACCTTCTTTGAAGAAAAGCTGAAGCTCTGACACAATCACTGTCTGGTATCAGTGGAAATTAAACAAGTCCAATATCCAAGATGGAAAAATTTTCTGTTTTCCATCATCACTATAATGAAGCACCCAGTCCCTTGTGCAACACACAATTAACGCTGCATATGAGTGAGTCAATGAATAATTTCAGCTCCCTGAAGGAAGCACTGTTGAGCGCTTTTTCCTTCAGATATTCCACATTCCCTCAAAAACACCTAAGGTTCCAGTATAAATTAGGTCTCACTCCTAAGGGCCGGTATAGTATATCAACAGAAGAAATACAGCTTATTGCTAACTTTCTGCATGCATCAGTTGCCATTCCATTCTACAGGCAGTTGCTGACTGAAGTAATCCCAGTAATAGAGGTGAAAAAAAAATATATTCCTGGAAGATTATTAATGGAATGACATGGGATGTAATACCCTGTAGCCATAGAGAAATGATGATATTAAATGAATGAAACCAGTGCTGCTTATGTGGTGATAGGAAGACACTGCCTTTTTAAAAAAATATATATATCTGTAATGAAAGCTAAGCTATTATCATGTGTAATCAGCTGCAGAGAAAGTGATAGCATTAAAGGCATTAGAACAAAGATTATCTGTTCCCTGTAATTAAATCCTTTTCCTTGCTTTATACTAGGTGACTCCTCAGGTCACATGAGCTTGATTCAAGGATTGTCTTTGAAACTAGCCAGAACAGGCTGCAGATAGTCACAGGAAATCCTTCATTCTAAAGGGTTTCACTATGGTTTCCATCCTGCCTTCTCTAATGGAAGTGGAAAGCTGCAATGTTGATCCTGATAGAGTCTGAGAACAAGCAGATCTTTGCACAGCTTTCACTTCCTGCACACCTTTTGCCAGTGGCCTCTCTTACATTTGAAATTACAACACATAAATATCACTTTCTTGCAAGAGTGATCAGGTTATTCATATTCTAGTTCTAATAGCTGTATGATAACGTATTATCTTGTGGTCACTGATGATGGAGTATCCGTCTCCCAGAAAATGAGGACAGTGCCAGGCTACTCTCTGCAGGGTGGACATAGAATCACAGAATAACCAGGTTGGAAAAGACCCATCGGATCACTGAGCCCAACAATACCTATAAAATACTAAAACTTGCCCTTCAGCACCTCATCCACCCGTCCCTTAAACACCTCTAGGGAAGGTGACTAAAGCACCTCCCTGGGCAGCCTGTTCCAGTGCCCACTGACCATTTCTGTGAAAAATATTTTCATAATGTTCAGCCTAAACATCCCATGGCAGAGCTTGAGACCATTCCCTCTCATCCTGCCCCCAGTCATGTGGGAGAAGAGGCCAGCTCCCTCCTCTACACAACCTCCTTTCTGGTAGTTGTAGAGAGCAATAAGGTCTCCCCTCAGCCTCCTATTCTGCAGGTCTGCACATCTATAGCAAACACAGACACAACTCAGCAGCCTTTTATCAGTCTATCACTCAGACCAGGCTATGAGATTAGCTCTATGCTCTGAGATTCAGCTTTCCTCCTCATCTGACACCACCTCACTTATTGCTTACCTAATACTCTTCTCCTGGAAGAAGTCAAACAAGTTTAAAAACAAATAAAGGTTTTGCAGGATCTGAGGTTGGGGGCTGGCAGAAGAGGGGCTGCTGCTGTGTTCCACACCATCAGTGATGAAAGAAAAAAAAAATCTACATTTTATGTATTATATGAGCTGTTGATCTCAATTTAGTCACAAGGGGAAAAAAATCCATTCACATGGATTCTGTTAGCTTGATAAAAGGGTCTCAGCACTTGGAGGGCAGGGAGGCTGAACTAACCTTTCTTTCTCTGAGGAATCCTTTGGGTTAGAGCTGGAGGTGAAAAGAAGGTAATGACAGAGTCAGACCTGAATTGTGCCACATCACTTTACAGCCAGAAAATCAAAGGCTGACCAAGGCCACAGTCCTTCCACTCCAGCCATTCCCCAGCTAGACGAAACAGCTTTCTTCTAGTGCAATCTTAAGGAAAACAAGTTCTGGCATTTACAATCTCTCTCCCTTTAGAATTGCACTCATTTTTCATCTTGCAAGGACAAGCTGTCCCTTCTTAAACTTAGCAACGGGGGGAAAAAAAAAGAAAAAAAAAAGGAATATTTACTTTGAAAACACAACATTTGGAAGAACTTCAGATATGAAATCCTTCTTTTTTCTCTTTTGCACAGATAAAACAGTAGCATAAATGAACCAGCTCTGCTGCAGCCAAGACTAGAGCATCTGTAATTCACAAGGAGCCATGATAGTGCCAGGAAAATCGGAAAACTTCAGTTGTCCAATGAAGTCTACTATCATCTGTGGCATGAAACCAGGATGGACTGGAAATGGGCAAGCATGCACTAGCCTTTACAATGCAGCTGAGGTTCAGTGTCTGCTCTCTGTCCTCATTATCCCTAACTTGGCCTCCCAGGTTGCTCCTTCCACTACCACCTCCACCTATATTCTTTCAAAGGTTATAATATTTTANTCGGCTGAGGTTCAGTGTCTGCTCCCTGTCCTCATTACTTAGCCTCCCAAGTTGCTCCTTCCACTACCACCTCCACCTATATTCTTTCAAAGGTTATAATATTTTATGGAACTTGGTAATATTTACTTTCAGAGTTTTATTAGACTCCTTTTAGCTGAGCAGTTAAAGGATTTTCTGAGAAGCCATGCAAATGTGTAAACTAAAACAGAAGAATGACAAGAAGAGAGAGCAAATGAAGTTTTACATAAGTGTGCTTATGAAGTTGTGGGTGTTCTTCAAATAAAGTGTCCCTGTGCTGCTCTCATATGTCACAGCTGATGACTGCCCAGCTGGTCCTAGGGAGCTAGAAGAAAGAAGCAGGTCAGCCCTTCTCTTTTGCATGGCATGGAAACATGCTGTCAAGCAGTGTCCACAAAATCTTTTACAGCTGTAATTTAGATGACCATTTTCCTACAGTATGCCATGAATGAAGTGGTCTAACTGCAAAGATCTGAGTCTGATTTTTCCTTTTTCCTTTTTCCTTTTTTTTTTTTTTTAATTTTTAACACGAATTCTGACTTTTGCTTACTGAATCAATAGAGGAAAAATAACTCTAGATAGGAGTGTCCCTACAGGAAATGGCGGCAAGACTGGAAATACATGCTTGTAGAGAGGTAGAGGGTTGCATTCAAATAAGAGAAGGAAGTAGGTCTTTTGTTACAGAGGTTTATAATATTCCAGGTATTGAAAGCCAAGGCAAACAGGAGTGGCTAAGACTGCCTTCTTCTACCCTTTTTACAAGGGCACAGTAAAATCAGGCATTCCAACTATTTAATCCAATAGTCTCTCTCTGACACAGCAGTACAATGTGTAAGTAAATAGTATGTTAATAAATCATTAATTTAATAAGAGCTTTTTTGTTAACCAAGGGAATTGAAGATTGGTTTATGCCTCAAAGAATGAAGATACATTTATACATTTTTATTCTACCTAAAGCAACAGAATAATTTTATCTATACACAAGTTGCTTGTGGAATCCTGTCTTTTCACTCTCCTTGATACAGTCTGGCAGCGTACAGTACAAATTGCAAACACGTCACATTAAAAACCAAACCAAAACAACACAACACACACACACCCCCCAAATAACCCAAAACAAAAATCCACAACCCAAAATTTCTGATCAGTTCCTTTTTAAATAACTATTTGTACTCTACCGTTACTACAATTTATGAGTATCAGAATCCTTTAGGAGAAGTAGGGTGAGAATTGTATATGTAGGTAGGCTGAGGGAAGTGAGTTTGTTCAGTTCTAAGAAGAAATGGCAAAATCTCATACTATTGCTTTCAACTACCCAACAGATGCATATAGAGAAGACAGAGACAGTGTGTATGGGTTTTGTTTCAAACTGCCTTAAGAGCCATTAAAAAATTCTTCACAGATATCAGCTCAAGTGCTTGAGCTAATAGTTCTTTGCAATAGGAGGAAATTCCTAGGAAAACCTGAATCCTCCTGTCTTCAGGACACAACCTCCAAGCTTATGTGTGTGTCCAAACACTTGCCTGCCATAGAGGAGTAGGGGTAGGCAACTGTTTAATATCTGATGAATTAGAATGCTTTGGTGCTAAGGAAGTCTTTCAAGTATGTTTTCCTTTTTTAAGAGGCATTGAATGGTTGAAAGACAAAAAAAGGATTTCATATAAGCAAGTGTGAAAGTACCAGAGAAGTATTTTTGTCAATACGTATAAGTATTCTGTTTTACAGACACTAGTCCATTTAACTTCAAACAAGGAAGTCATCACAGCTAAGCATTCAGTGGCAATTATTTTATATTTTCTACAGCAAGTCAGCTTTAAGCGTTCAGTTTTTCTACGCTGTTCTGTTTCTGGTGACAAACATTTTATTCTTCTCCCCTTGACAGTTCACCCAATACCTCTCCAAACTCCTGCTCTCTGCCTTATGATTCTCTATGAGGCAGATGTTTCTAGCATATGATATACTTCAACAGTTTCTCTATGCCTACTCACACCACTGTAGTATCTCTTCATTAGCATCCTACCCTTTCTCTTCCTGATGTTTTCCTTTTCCTTTGTGTGGTTTAGGTTCCTTTCTCAGATCCCTCCCCCCACACCACCATGTGCTTTAGTTTTCTTTCTATTGTGATTAAGTTTTCTTTTTAATGCAAATTTCAAAGTAAAATATTGTTCTTCCCAAATGCTACATGTACACTCTTATTTGAACAAGACAGAAACACTTCTCAGCCCTTACCTTTTGTTCTAGTGTTTCCCACCTTGCTATGATGGTCCTTTTCTTCCTCTGAACTAATCTCTCATTTCTTTCTTTGATGTTTTTTTCTTTAATAGCATAATTGTTTTTCTTTGATGGTCCCTTAAACTTCTTTTCATTTCAGTGTTCAAAGCTTAATTGATATTTGTCTTCTTTTGTGACCATTTCTTTGAGTGTCTTATTTATTCCTTCTCACTCTTGGGCTGCTATTTTATCCTATCACCATTTTTTAAGAATACCTCTGAAAGATAACACTAAGGGAAACCACATTTTCTCAGAGGGCTAAATACTATGTGCAAATACTAAAATTAGTAGTACTACACACCTGTAAGACACATTACAGGCTTTTTTTGTTTGTTTTTGACTAAGGCACTCCTAGTGTCTGGACTGCCACTAGTTTGCATCTTGCATATTCAAACGAAGAGAAAAGCAGGTGTTAGACATTGCACTTCAGAGAAACTTAGCAGTGTGAAGGCTCTCAGACAGACCATAATTTAAGCTAAGCAGAACATCACAGGTCCTCTTTCTAATGGAGTCTATAGGTCTATAGTCAAGTTGTTGAAAAATTATGGTTTTGACCTTTTATTCTAGCATGAGCAGCCACCAAAGTCCTTTTTCTGTGAAATATTGTCAAACATGGATGTTTTATTTACTTAATTCTGACAACTGGAAACCAGAAGTTCTGGAACTTAAACAACACCCTTAAAAATAGTAAAATTCTTAAAATTATAGTTTTCCTTACTTGACCACAGCTGGGAACCTGATCTTGTGTGTGTTGAAGAACGTGATTAACTCTAGGAAGCAAGTAAAGTTACAAGTTCTACAAAAAGTGGTTTCTGTAGAACAAAGACGGTATGGAAGATTTAAACTAATAGTTCTGCTGTTGATAGTAATTGCTCCAGGCCTAGCAATTCCTCACAGACAATTCAATTAAATGCTGACAGAAACACAAACAGAGCTCACATAGCCTTCTAGTTCTTGCAGTGTTGCACCGATGTCATCTTGTCTGCAAGTTACTGCAAACGACTGTTGTTACTGAACATATAACTACTAAATAACATGGAGGTGTCCAAAGCAATTAGAAAAACAATAACCCTGTGTCTCAAAACTTGAGTTTCCCAGTCTCCAGAATTCACCTTTTTGCACCAGGCAGACTCATACTGGATAATGTGTGTCTTTGCATTCCAAAAATTTGATGGGCTTTGCACTTCTCTGTTTTGGGTTTATTCTTCAATTCCTGAAGAGTCTCTGATGGTAACTGAAATAACATGCACTTATTTTATGCTGAAATTAGCACCAAATAATCACCTGGACGGTATTGTTTTCAGTGTATAACCAGTTTATTTGTTCTAATTGCCTGTTATTGCACAGATATTTGCCTTCCAGATTTTAATCTTGTCAGCGAATATCATTCAGTTATTGCTTGTCTTTCCTGATCTAATGATAGAGTGCAGTATTATACAGATGTATAAAATATCAAACACAGTTTTGAAATGCTGGTAGTTTTAATGGTAATAATTGTTTGCAAAGCAAGGCAAAAACAGCATTGTAGAGATATACAAGTAGTCATGTAAAAGAACAAGTATTGTAATAAATTGACACAGCATGAAATTTGGGCTAATTTTAAGTTTGTGGTTAGAAAATCTAAAGCAAGTATATCTTTAATTAATTTATAAGATAGAGTGAAAACATATAAACTGCACTACTATGAAGGAAAACTTGAGAGTATTTCTTCTAATATTAACAGCAAGCAACTTAAGGAAATACTTCAATCATCTCACAAAACAGCCTTCTAAATGAGGTTAAACTTAAAAATTCAAAAGCTATTAACATATGGAAGTGCCTACTTAAGGCTCTCAAACAGCTTTAACTCTGACTGCCAGTGATGTTGTTGCAGAACACTATTCCATAACCCTCAAAACAATTAATGCATGTTGTTATTTATCATCTCAATCTAGGAAAAATATGCCTTCCAGATAGTCATTAAAAGTATAAACATATGCACAGTACCACTACACAGCAAAATCTGTGTGTGGGCACAGCAGTTGTTCATTGCCCAATCACTCTGGATGAGTGTGATATCAAATAACTGGCAAGTTTCTGAGACAGGTTAAACATTTGTAGTCAAAGTAGATAAAATGTTTTAGAACATAAGAAATCCATGTCTATATCTTCTTAAGTTATGGGGCCAAACTTGTTACTGTCTATGATGCATTCACAACTGACTCTGATACCAGTTGTTAGTGTTTGGCAAGTATGCATAGAAATATGCAAATTCTTGCCTATCAAAAATGCTTGCATCCTGAATTGTCATATGAATACCCATGTTGAAGCTTTGCTGCTGGATTCTGCAGTATCATGAAAATATTTGATGAAGAAAACTCCAGCAATCACTGGCCATAGAAACAACACGAATAGTACCCTACAATTCAAGCAAGTAAAAATAGTGGTATTATAATAGCTCTATTTGGGTCTAAGCCTCTAAGCCTAAAATTTCTTGATATGCTTTGCAATCCAGCCATTGCTTGGACTTCTTTGATGAGAATTCTGTCTTCAGATCAATGCTTTCTTGTTTCCTGAAGCTTTTTTTACACTCTTTCATAACTAAGACTGTATCTAGATATGCTTATTCTTTTTAATGTTACACTTGCTTAAAAAAAATAATACTAGCAATCCAAGCTGGTTTTATTTTTGTATCTCTCAGCAAGTTCTAATAAAGTAAATTGAGCAATATTCTCAGTTTATTGTATTGATAAACAGACTGTGAAGTGTTTTATGACATGGTACTTCTTGTATGAAAGATGCTAGACTAACATAAATTGCAATTGTAACTGTAAAGTACTAAAATATATTTTCCCTCTAGGCCTCCCTAGTATATTTGGCTGAAAAATAAAATAAAATAGACTTGTTTATTGTGTATATTTTTTGTAGTGTAATTAAATGTCTCTATAGTTTTCACTCAGAAATGAAGTCCTCTTTCTCTGCTGAAAGCAGTCTAAAGGCCCACAAATAACTTTACAGAGCTGCCTTGTTCTAAATTGGATGTGAAAAAGCACTCTTTTTCACTTTCTCCAAACTGTCTCCAGTGGGATCGATCTGTACTTGCTGTTCCATCATTTCCAAGCCATGCTAATACTCATTATTAAAAAAAATAATAATAAAAAGCACCAGACTCTTGACTTTATTTTTCCTACTGTCCCAGCAATACTGTCTCACAGTAATCTGGACCAAAGCAAAAATTTATATTTTTCACCAAAACTGATGCCAAATGCATTCTTTGTGGTGACTACTTTGGAACTCATTCAAAGTGAGTATGGACCAAGAAGGTATCTTCCCTCTAGGATTAGGACTTGTCTGTGTAGTAACTCCTATACCCTAACGGTTGTAAAACAATCACAGTGGCTTAGTGCCCCTACCAGTGGTAAAGAGACAGAGTTGCTCTACCTCTCTGGTGAGGCACCTCAGCCCAAGCACAGGTTCCATGGCCCTGGATTATGCCAATACAACTGCAGCTCTGCAACACTCACAGCAAAATTGAGAACAAATTCAGTCCTTGGTGGTTTTATTGGAGAAACACAGAAATCTGCAGGTATGCAAATGTAGACACTGACTCTAGACAGGTCTCACTTTGCACATAGCCACTACATTTTGAAGCCCAGCTCTTCAAAGACACCAGGACCTACTCTGGTTCCTCTTACAGTGTTCACCAGCAGTAAAATTACTGAAGTCCCTGGAACTACTGGAGGGTGGTGAAAGGAAACAGTGTAAATCAGAGGAGTATCCATACCCAAGGATAATAGTCTTTGCTCAGAAACTGCAGTCCCTCCAGTTTCATATCTACTTGCTTTAACAGCCCTTCCCACACAGACCTCCTATTAAGAAGGAAGTGCTAATGGAGAGGTTGTAATCCTGTTTCAGACAAAAGGCAGCAGCTGAAATAATGGATAACAGAGGAAAGAATACTCAGAACAGTCAAAGGACTGGTAATGGATCTTTGAAATAAAGGTGGAGGTGAGATACTTAAAAATTTAACCTCCTCCTCTCTTTTTGTCTTCCTTTAATAAAATGGTGATAAATCCATTACCTGTTTTAAGGTTCAGAGCAGCTGCATAACGAATAAATTGCAATACACAGGAAAGTGTAAATTCACCATCACACTTCAACAGCTCTGCTCCACTCTGAATGAGATGGAGGATTGTACAAGCACAAAAACACGCCCTGGAGTAGCTGAATGGAGCTGGTGGAATTAAGGTTGAAATAGTCAGGGTTAACTCCTGATACATGTTTAAGCACACAATGTTATGCCCTTCTTTTGACAAACACTTTTATAAGCTTTGATTGTCCTTACAGAAAATTTCAGATGGGATATCTCAGTCTCAACTCAACAGCTTACCTAAAAAAAACAAGAAATAAATACCTCTCTAGTCATATATGAAGGATCTGGTTGCTTCCTGTGGCACTTTCTATATCCTAAAACTCTCTTTTATAATTCAGGATTAATGCTGAGGTTTGGGACCACAGTATTTCCTAAATGTGTCTTGAAGAACAGTCTATCTTGGATCTGATTCTACCATTTTAATTTAAAAATATTTTATTATTTGAACTCTCCAATACCTACTCTTGCATAAACTTTCCTTAAGCTCCTTCAACCCTTTATTTTTCTTTTTTCCATAAACATCTTATAGGAGACAAAAACACCTCATCGCTCAAATATAGCATAAGATGAATAATTTGTATCATCATATTGATTCATTCTTCAACCAGATAAAAATCCTTAATGGTTTGGGCACCCATGAGTTAGAACTTGTCTCATATCTGTATCATTTTGTACCCACCATTACATTATATAGGCTCAAAACAGCCAACCTCCTCTATCCTGGTCTTTCTTGAAAAGGCCATGTCTTATGATAAAGCAAAGTATGATAAAAACACAGAGTTTAAGGCTTGCAAAGCTGATTGTACACTTTGGTGATAAAGCTGGAATAGCAGCAGTAATATTAGCAGTACAGAATATTTTCTTTCCCCTAAAATATAGGGAATGTTTGAAGAGGAGGGAAAAAAAAACTCCAAAACAGTGAGCTGGCCTCTTCTCCCGNGAAAAAAACTCCAAAACAAACACAAGCAAGCACATATCAAAAAAAAGTGTACAAAATCTCAGGCTTATTTAATTCATACATAACTAGTCCAAGCCATAATTTGGGCAAAAGCAGCAGGGCTCCCTTGGCTTGGCAAGTGTAGCAACTGTTCTCAGGTTGCCTTCTGGTAACGCCCAGCATTTGACAAGCAGGACTTCTCACCACTAGCCTGAAGAAGGGAGGAACAGTATTTGAGGTGACAGACTTCTTCAGCGTCGTAGCACTAACTAGTATGTGCAAAGGCTTTTGCATTTTGCAGAATCTCAGTGACAGAAATAAAAGGCAGATCTCCAGACAAGCACACTTCTCTTCCTCCTCACATACATACTTCAGGAGAGAATAAAAAAAGAAAGAGGCCCTATCAAAATGTTTTGTGGTGGTCCTGGGTATGATCAGAATTCATATATGTCCTTACTAAAGTAAGATGGCATTATTTTGCAGACCTCATCAGAGACTTTTTTTATTAGAAAGGGTGTTTTCTTTTAAGTTTTCTTGATAAATTTGTTGGTTAGTGCACTCAAAAATTTTCTGTTCCCTGAAGACTATCTCCATACTGCAGAGCACTGCCTTTAATAATGCACATCCTTCTTGTGTGTTCTCTTTTTCTTCCTGGGGCAGATGCTGAGTGGTTTTGATGTTTCTTCTCTATAGTCCTGACAGAGGATGCATCAAACTTTAACCTGAACATCTTCCACGGGAGAAATAAACACATGCCTCCAAAGGAGAAATTATGCAAAATTTTTGAGATGTGAAGACCTCCCTTTCTTCACCATTTCATCAGTTGAAATAAGATGCAGTCCAAAAGCAAGGAGGCAAGTAGCCCACACCAAGCTGAAGGAACATGTGGCTCCCCTGTAGACAGCACAGCTAATGAAGTCTGCTCTGCCTTCTATGTAGATTCCTAGGTATCTACTAAAGGATGAGTTTTCAGTCTTCTCCTCAGAGGAAGATCCTAGCAGGATCTCTCTGCTCTTCCTAGCTGCCTGTTTGCATAGAACTTACAATATACTCTAACGTAATGTCTCATCTCTGAAAGTAAGCTGAATTTTGCCACTAATTTTGCAGGTTCTTTGGAGAGGAGAACAAGCAGACAAAAACACAACAGCGCAAATGAGCAGTCTTTTTGCCTTCGAAGACCAGGCTAAAAATCATATTTAACTGGTGAGAGGTGGACAGAAGGTGACACACAATAAGTGAGAAACGTGAATGAACAAAGCAAAAACAGAATTAGGACAAAGCAGAGAGGAACAAAAAGTCCAGTAAACCACAAAACCACCAAATCTCTCTTGAGAAATCATTTAGCCCTATATCTTCAAATTGCACTTTAAAACACAAACTTGAATAACGTTTCTTCAATTTAGCATGAAAATAGAAATGTAGTCTTTTTTCTTCAGAATATAAATAATATACTCATATCTGACAAAACAAATATGATGTATCAGTAAATAAAGGATTACATGTCTTCACTTAGTGACTTTATTGATACTTTGGTCAGTAGGAATAGTTCTAAATTATCCCCCAATGCATACAGATGTACGACAATTCTGCCACATCCTACCAGCATCTAGAGACTGAATCTGTCCTGTTGATGCCTTCTGCTTCCTTTCATATTGAAGGTAAAATAGCTGTTCAGTCAAGAAACACTTCAGCAAAAGGCATGCAGGGTTTTTTTCCTAAAGTTTGCTCACAGGTTTTTTTTTAAGTTTGCTCACAGCCCAACGCAGGTTGCAGACTGCCACTATTTCTTTAGGTTCTGGGGAAAAGAAGTGCGTAAAGGAAGAGGCCGAACATCGGCAGAAGAGAAGAAAGGGTTCTAAACAAGGATTTTGTTACAGATCACAGCCTGTGACTTCTCCTTTCCCTCCTGGCCCTGCCCTTACAAGAAGAGAGAGTGATGCTTTAGCCAAGGTGAGTGATGTGGCCTGAGGGCTGTATATAAAAATTTCCAAAGAGAATTTGTCCCATGTCCCTTTAGGTCTGACCATTGTTGCCCTATATCTGTAGTATATAGATTCCAGAATATCATGCTTTTTATATGTGCTGCTGTTCTAGTGTCTTCAGTGGGAAACTACTGAAAGACAAAGCTAGGAATGTGTTTTAATGCCTGAGTTTATAAAGACCTACATAGTTGATGTTGTGAGATGGATTAAGTCAATATAGATAGCTTTACTCAGCAAGGCTTTTCCTTTTTTTACAACTGGAGTTATCTATTAGAGATGATCAGAATGCAAACATCATAACTGCAATGAGGTTTTACCTCATGAGTTTTCAGGCACAATGGTGAATTGTGGCAGAAAGAAGGTGGTATTTTCAAGGCCATTTGTTGACAGGAGATAGGCATTTGACCTAGTGCTCTAAGCTCATTTTGTAATTGTATATCATGGGATTTTAAGAGCATGGCTAAGCCTGAGACTTGTCTGTTTCCCTTGGCTTGATTGTTCCCCTCAGGGTCACACAGTGTCCCTGGAGAGAGAGAGCGATATTGTCTGTCCCTTGAAAAGTAAGCACAATGCTTACCTCCAGTTGTAAAGTGAGGAAGGAGGACAAGATGGCTGCAGGAAGAGATTCAACTGCTGCACAGTTCCAAAATACTATGTACAGCTTAATAGACACTTGGACAATCCTGCTTTGCTAACAGAATCATAGAATCATAGAATAACCAAGTTGGAAGAGACTCACTGGATCGTCGAGACTCCAGTTCTCTCAGTTGTTCCTCA
>WAAB01006985.1:0-42093 GCA_013389865.1 Piaya cayana
TTTTTCTTTTTTTATTTGAAAATGTTTCAGCATATTTTAACATATCATTTTTTGAAGTAGGAAAATACGCTAATGTATAAAATTAATAAGCGGTGATAGACTTTACTATAAATATTTTCTCTGTTGCCAAGTAAAGTTACATACAAAGCAGAATGTTGCAAACATCAGTTCACTCATTCTACTGGTAATCAAAACATGGGCCTTTGGTATTATTTGTGTTTGGTTTTTTGTGGCTACATGTTCTATTAAAATATCTACAAAACAGCATTAAAATAGTAAGGACTCTGTTCAGAGTAAGTTTTTTTAATGCCAGCGGATTTTCATTATAGGGTTTTTCCAACATTTTTATTCCAAAACCTTCAATACACTGTTATCTTGCAGATAGAAACTCTCCATAAGTAGAAGGTAAACAAAAGCATTGGCCATGTTGAAACGGCATATAAAATCATAGAATGAATGAATCATAAAACAATTTAGGTTGAATTGAATCTCATTCAGCTGGCCCCAACCCATTGATCCAGCAGTTCCAGATCTATCTGTAGAGCCTTCCAGCCCTCAACTGGTTTGACACTGCTGCCTAATCTGGTGTTTCTGCAAACTTACTGATGGTGCACTCAATCCCCCCATCCAGACCATTAAACAGAACTAACCCAGATGCTGAGCCCTGAGAAACATCACTTGTGACTGGTCTCCAACTGGATTTAACTCCATTCACCACAACTCTTTGGGCCCAGCCAGCCAGTTCTTTACCCGGTGAAGAGTGTGCCTGTCCAAGCCATGAGCAGCTGGTTTCTCCAGGAGAATGCTGTGGAAAAAAGACACCAAAGGATTTACTAAAGTCTAGGTAGACAACATCCACAGACTTTCCCTCATCCACTATAGAGGTCACCTTGTCATAAAATGAGAACACTATGGTCAAGCAGGACCTGCCTTTCATAAACCCATGGTTACTGGGCCTGATCCTTGGTTGTCCTTTATGTGCTATGTGATGAAAGTCAGGATTGCCTGATCTGTAACTTTCCCTAGCATCGAGGTTTGACTGACAGGTCTGTAGTTCCCCATATCCTCCTTCTGGTCCTTCTTGTAGATGGGAGTCACATTTGCTGACCCCTAGTCAAATGAGACCTCCCCAGTTAGCCAGGACTGCTGATAAATGTCAGAAAGTAAAAACTCTATTACTTCATGATTGCTAAGCTCAAGATGGTCTCCAACCATCACATCACCCACAAACCCTTATTTGTTCACAAACAACTGCTCTCTGTCTAGTGACTCACTCAAAACTCTTTTGATACAAATGGAAATTCTCTCACTGATCTTAGCTTTCATATAATTGCAGTCACCAAGATAGCGATTTCTCAAAATAGAAGGGATGATCAAAAAATACAGTGAAAGTAAGTCCAGGTACTCCATTTCTGTAGTAGGTCCTATGAGTATTTGGTGAAAGTGTAGTGCCAGAGAGACTTGTGTGAAATCCAATGCAGTATGTTAGTTTTAGGCATGTTCCAGTGGTTCAAGTCTCTCGGAACAGATGCATAGGAATTAACAAGCTCATTGATCTTATTAAAAATGGTGTAAGTTCCAATATATAAAACAGATCTGCAGGTACAAAGGGAATTTATGGTCAGAATTGCAGCATCTCTGAAATGCAAATTCCTTTACTACATGGCATTTGAACAGGAGTTTTGGGAATACAATGTTGGAATAAAATACCTAAATTCTTTTAATGTGTTCCACTAAAGGGAATTTGTTATGAAAAGGAAAGTGTACATCTGTGAATTTAAAAAAAAGAATGTAACAAAATTGTTAACCATAAGACAGCAATCACTCTTTCTTTGCCTGTTCTCACTGCATTTCATTCATAGTGACTGTTGGCAGCACTCAGTGTGTGGGATTTATATATGTATTTATAGATATATACATATTGCTTATATGGCAAGCATAGACACTTGAAAATAATTTTGTTTTCTCAAATCATTCCACAAAGGCCAACTTCTCCCCTTTAAAGCTGCAGCTCTTGAACTAGAGACATCAAAAGCAATATGTCTCCAGATTTGTCCAAAGTTGCTTTATAAAAAAAGTGTAGTTTTCTATGGGACTTAATTAAATTTAAAAAAAAATCCTTCTGTTCCAGTATTACCCAGACAATGTTACCAAGCCTACAGAGTGAGTCAAATTTGAAGCTCTGAGTCTAACACAACTCATTCTTTAAGAAGTATAGCTCTTTGGCTCACATTAGTTTTGCAACTTGTGCAATCATAATATAAGAAATTGTAATAATATAAGAAAAATAATTTTTCTGAACAGTTTAAGCCTTTCTAAGAGTTGGATCATGGATGATTAAAATCAGAAGATTAAATCAACTATGGAACCTCTGAGCTTCTCACACATGCCCATTTTATACTCCTGTGTCTAATGAACTAGACTGACAACAGAATGACACAAAAATCCAATCTAAGTGTCAATCAATGCAGTTGCAATTAATTTGGTGTTAAGATGGAACATTAGTATATTTAGTAGTAGAAATTATAACATTTTTGTAGCATCATGACACTTAATCCATCTCAATAATTACCACAGTTTTCCTAAAGAAAAAAAATGTTTGAAAACAAAAAAATCTGCAAACTGAAAAATGAATAGATCTTTTTACACTAAATTTTCACCAACCAGATTGGGTACTGATGAAAAGAAAACCTTCCAGCAGCTTCTGTCAACTAGGAGTGTCTATATGTCTATAACCGTGTATCTGGTTCTGACCAGAGAAACTGGAGGCAATGAAGAAAATCTTGTATTTGACATAGAACCTGTGAAAATGGGATCAGAGTTAAACCTGATGTTTTAAAGATGACTGAAGATAGCTTGTATTTTACAGCTCTCAGTTGCATTTTAACAGAATAAAAAAAAAAACCAAACCAAACTACAGCAGACACTTACAAAGAATAACCAAGGCAGTGGCAGAGAACAAATATGTTGTCTCCTATTCCTTCTCTGTCACAGACTCCAACTACATATACTAGCTCATGTGATGTTAGACACTGCATAAGAAAGTTGTTGGACAGATGGACTGACAATGGCACCTACCAGCACACAGCAAATTCTAGCTAGAATACAGGTGTTCATGTTTCAGCTTGCCAGGTAGCCAGGGAACATTTGAAGGGGGTGGGGGAGTAATCATGCTGAACAGAGGAAGGAGAGAGGAAGAACAATCCTCTTCAAGTGCTTCTCCCTTAGACTTCAGCCTCTGTAAATTAGCGTGACAGATGTATGATCTGGGAATTTTTCCAGATCTATTTTTTTAAAGAAATTAAATCATTTAGCACTGGTTATACTAGGATTGTTTTGGGTTTACTTTTTTTCTTTTTTTGATCTGTCATGAATACTTACAGGTCCACTCTGATCCCACCCCTGATTACTTGAGAACATGGACAATTAAACCCAGTTGCCAGAATGCAAAGAGCAAAACTTGTTTTTCTCATTTGTGTTCTGCAAAGACCAAAATATACTCCACAAGGAAGTGTTTGGATTGATATGTATAAATTAACTATGTACAGGTGTAGGTCTACTGCTGAAATCTGGTGAAAGGGGAAAGAGCTAATGCAAGCGTTTGAGTTCAAATCATAGCCAGAGCAAAACATATTGAGATAGTTGTTTTGATAATGCACTGTAAGAATCTGATATTCATGCACCCCAGCAATTATAATAGTAGAAACACACACCCACACACTTATATATAAAAGGGAATACTGCTGACAAATTTGGGTAGGCAGGTCACATGGCAATACTGTTTATGCAGGTACTTAAGTCTCTCTTGGCTTCTAAAGAAACTTCCTTTTTCCTATTTTTACTTGCAATACAGTAAACTTGGAGGTGCCAAAACAGATCGCAGCTCTGTTGCACTATATTTTGCAAGCATCAGATTTAAAGGTCTAAATAGTTAAAAAGTACAAATTAACTAATTGGATTGTAATGTTGTCTACAAACCATGAACTTTGGGTGCCACAGGAACAGAGTATAGACATGGCCCTAGTTCAAAATGGATTATAAACTAAGTGAAAGAATACAATAACCAAATTAAATGCAACAATCAGGAGAAATATTATTTCTGTTTTCCTGATGACAAACTAAGCTATGAAAAAATTATCAGCAAAATTGATGTTGTGAAGGGTTTGAAAGATTATTTTGTGTTGTTCCTCAAAGAAATAGGTTCACAAAACTGTCTGCCGGCATGTGTGTGCTCTCAAGTACCCCAGATTCCTAAATGCAGGTTGGTGGGAGTATGGACAACTACTTAAAATCCGAGGCTGCAAAGTGGTTAGAGCTGAAATCTCAAAAAGATTTTCAAAGCAGGACTTTTCCCATCTGTTTTGCCTATAAGATTTAATTCGTTTTATGAAAACAGGTCTCATGTGAAGGAATGGAAATAACTCACCATATACTTGGGAATCTTTTCACTTATTGTACCTGCATGAGAAGCAGAGACCTAACCAACAGCCTGGGCTCCCTGTATAGTTAAGGGAGAGATTCAAATATTTCAGAGGGTGAGTCATCCTGCTTAAAATAGGATGATTGGCATTGTAGAATTGCTTTCCCTTTTCCTTTAATTACAGAAGGAACCCTGACCAACTCAGAATAGATACCCTTACACTGAGTAACATTAACTGAGATGAATAGGAAGACAATTTCATTACACAGCAATAATGAAGGTATGAGTGGAACACTGTTTTCAGGGGGATGAGTTATAAATTAACTGAAGGAAAGAATTTACACAGCAGAACATGTTGAGATACAGAAACATTCTCCATCCAGATGTAAGCTGCTCTATCTGTTATATTTATCTAAAAGCAGGTTTAAAAGGGATTTGTTGAGAGTCCAGGAATAGGTAATATGAAAAAAGATAGGTGATTTGTTACTCTAATAAAATGCTATGTGATTCAGTGAATGAAAAAAGAACTAGACATATTCAAACAGGACATAAATTCCACTGAACATGGCTACAATTGGAACAAGGTCTTCTTTATAACTTCAAATCTTTAACTGAAGATAGAATCACAGAATAGTTTAGGTTGAAAAAGACCTTTAAGGTTATCTAGTCCAACCATTAACCTTGCACTGTCAAGACTACCACTAAACCATGTCCCTAAGCATCATGTCCACACCTCCTTTAAATACCTCCAGAAATGGTGACTCAGCTACTCCCCTGGGCAGACTGTTCCAAAGTTTGAGAACCCTTTCCATGAAGAATTTTTCCTAGCATCCAATCTAGACCTCCCCGGGCACAACATGAGGCCATTTCCTCTTGCCTTACCACATGTTACTTGGGAGAAGAAACCAACACCTCCTCACTACAACCTCCTTTCAGGGAGTTGTGAAGAGCAACAAGGTCTTGACTCAGACTCCTCCTCTCTAGGCAAAACAACTCCAGTTACTTCAGTCACTTATTGTAAGACTTGTACTCCAGACCCTTCATCAGCTTTGTTTCCCTTCTTTGCACACACTCCAGCAACTCAATGTCTTTCTTGTAGGGTAGGGCCCAAAACTGAACAGAGATGTGGCCTCACTAGTGCCAAGCACAGGGGGAAAATCTCTTCCTTGGTCCTGCTGACCACACTATTTCTGATAAAAGTCAGGATGCTGCTGGTCTTCTTGGGCATCTGGGCACACTACTGGCTCATGTTCAGACAAATGTTGATGAACACATCCAGGTCATTTTCCACCAGGCAGATTTCCAGCCACTCTTCCCCAAGCCTATAGCACTTCATGGGGTTGTTATGAACCAGCCACAGGACCCAGCGCTGAACTTTGTTGAACTGCAGACAGATGGCCTCAGCCCAATGATCCAGACTGTCCAGATCCCTCTGTACAGACATTTTACCCTGAAGCAGATTGATACTGTCACCCAGCTTGGTGCTGTCTGAAAACTTACTGAGGGTGCACTTGACCTCCTAGTCCCAGTCATTGATAGAGTTATTAAACAGAACTGTCCTCAATACTGAACCCTGGGAACACCGCTTGTGACCAGTCACCAACTGGATATAATTCCATTTGTCACAGCTCTTTGGACACAACCATCCAGTCAGTTTTTTACTCAGTGAAACATACAACCATCCAAGCCAGTTTATCCAGAATAATGCTGTGGGAAATGGTGTGAAAAGATGGCATAACTTTTGGAAGAGTATGGTCTAATCCAAATAGGTTACTTTGGCTGAAATTTTTGTGGGAGTCTAATCTAGCTTTAAAATCTTTTCCTTTTTGGATGCCTGTATTTCTGCAGAATTTTGAATGATAGATATATTCTGATGGCTCAAACTATAACATGGTCAACCAGTGTTACTGAGGTGTTTTAATGTACAGTTAACTGAACTGCTGTGGCATGTGAATTTTCCTAGAGGAAGATTCTTCCCTCAAGTCCCATGTCCTTGTGGCTTCTGGATTTTTGACCAATTTAAAAAATTCCAAGAATTTCTTTCTCTTTGAATTGATTTGCTCTACATACAGTATTTGATACCTCATAAGTTTCTGTTAAACTATTAGTATTTATGCAAAATATACTTTTAAATAAAATATAGACATGTATTGATGTTCCACCCTGGACACCAGACTCTTAGAGGTCATCTGTATAGGGCAATTATCTCCTTCTCTCTTCCTTTTGCTCAAATGTTTTTTACATTTCTACTTTTCATGTTGTAGATACATTTCAAGTAGCCTATGAGAAAGGCTTGAGACAGCTCAGTTTCTAACTCTGTCCTGATTATTTCTTTGTAAATCAAAGCATGGATTGTAATGTGTTGTTTATTTTTTGTTTGGTTTTTTGTTTGTTTGTTTCTTTTTTTAACACAGCTATTGCAGTAATGACACTGGGAAAATATGTCTGTTTATTGTAGACCAAATAGTTTCCTTAAAACATTGTAAACACATGCAAAAGTTCATGATGCATAATGATTTGAGTATTTCTTTTAGGTAGGTGTTCTGTATTTCAGTGGATCCATATGTGCCACAAACAGTGAACAATCAGGAACACTCGTTGATTATGGTTGTTTTTTTTTTGGCAGCCTCTTTCTGTTGCTCTGACAGAATTGTAGTGATGCATTAGTCATTTGCATAGAAAAGATCTTGGTCCATGACAGTCATTTATTGGTGGTGCCATCTGCACTTTTAGTGAGTAGATTCTAAGAGAAAAACATATATTTATTCATTGGTACTTTAAGAATTTGGATACGGTCCTAGTCCTTTTCAGCTCACACTAGAAAACCAAATAAAAAGCATAAATTGCTTTCTTCTTATGAACTAAAGCTTAAGAATTAATTAGAAGGACTGAAACAAAAATTAAATTTAATCACAGAATAGCTGACTAAGTCCCCTGGATTTTTCAGTTTATCTCCAGATACTCAGATTGCTGTAATATATATTTCCATATGTGTTTTGAAAATGCCTTTCATTCTTCCTGGATCTATTTACATAAACTGTCTTGTGCAAAACCACAGTCATCACAGCAGTAAAACTACAGTTCTTCCTCCTTGAGGTTGTCTTATTGGTATGATCATTTTGTGCACATTTCCGGACAAATCTAATGCTCAATAAGAAAATATTCTTTTTCTGACTGCAGGTGTCTGCAAATGGAAAAAATCATACTCAATTTGATTACTGGTAGAAACAAATTCCATAACTCAGTATTCTTTTCTGTGACTGCTCTGATCCTATTAAGTGCACTCTAGAAGATGTAAATTTAAGAAGCATTGTCTGTTGCTGTTGCCATGATAAGGCTCATGGAGTTTGCAGATCACTGAATTAATTAGGCTCAGGTTCATGCAGGGCTTTTTAGATTATTGGGCATGTACTGAATCCAGAACTAGAGAAAAAAAATCTCACAGTTTCAGGCTGATTTATAGAAATACTTACAATCTTTTGTACTTCATGAAAAATGGACCATTGAAGATCTAGTCTTAACAGAACACTTTACATCAGACTAAACTACGTAGTGTCTATTGCCAGATACAAACTTGAGGATTCCTGGTTGTTCAGATATTTAAATGAAGAATAGGAAGTGAAATGTTTGCTGAAGCGAAAAATAACAAAACACTTCTTGACCTCATTGAAACGTGGTTTCTAGCAGAAAGCCTTATGAGGTTTAACAAGGCCAAGTGCAAGGTCCTACACCTGGGTTGGGGCAATCCCCATTTTCACTACATGATGGGGGCTGATGTGATTGAGAGCAGCCCTGTAGAGAAGGACTTGGGGGTACTAGTTGATGAGAAGTTCAGCATGAGCTGCTGGTGTGTGCTTGCAGCCCAGAAGGCCAACCGTATCCTGGGCTGCTTCAAAAGAAGTGTGGCCAGCAGGTCGAGGGAGGCAATTCTACCTTTCTGGTGAGACCTCAACTGGAGTACTGTGTCCAGTTCTGGAATATTCAACATAAGAAGGATATGGAACTGATAGGATAAAAGGATATGGTTCCACAGGAGGGCTACAAGGATGATCTGAGGGCTGAAGCACCTCCCATACGAGGACAGGCTGGGAGTGTTGGGCTTGTTCAGACTGGAGAAGAGAAGGCTCTGAGGAGATCCTATAGTGACCTTCCAGAACCTGAAAGGACCCTACAAGAAAGCTGGAGCAGGACTATTCATAAAGTCTTGTGGTGATAGGACAAGGGGGAATGCATATAAACTGGAGAAAGGCAGACTTAGACTAGACATTAGGAAGATTTTCACCATGAGAGTGGTGAGACACTGGAACAGGCTGCCAAGGCAAGTTGTGGATGCCCCAGTCCTGGAGCTGTTTAAGTCCAAGTTGGATGGGGCATTGGGTAACCTGATCTAGTGGGATGTCCCTGCCCATGGCAGGGGTGTTGGAACTAGATGATCTTTAAGGTTACTTCAAATCCTAACTGTTCTATGATTCTATGAATGTAAGGCAAAGCAACCTTAATGTTCTGAAAACATGAAAAATACCCACCACCATTTTCTAACAGTGATTGATATGCAGCATCAAGGCATATAGGAATTCCTGCACAATAGAATTTAAGCCATGGTCATAAGGTAAAACAATAAGTCTTGATAGTTACTAAGCAGAGATGAAGGAGATTCATCCAGACAACAGCATTTCTTTTATTTCCATTAGTTTTTCAGATGCACAGTACACAGTGATTGATAAAATAATTTCTCAGCTAAGTTGCAGCGTTCATGAATAAAACTCATACCCAAACTTCAACAGATTTCACAATCTTATTTGTTCTTGCTATCTGACACAGGAACATTTTCTATGCTCTTAGCACTACCATCTTCTGTTTTGAAAAGGGAAAAGACAAGACCTGTAAGAATTTAGATTATTGTTTCAAAACATTTCTAACAAGTACTTAGAAGTTTGGCAGGGTTATTTTTTTCAAACTGTATGTCTTTTTTTTCAAGGTTTATAATATACAAACTTGATAAATACTTCAGCAATAATTTAAATTATTTAAAAAAATAAAAAATCTTGAGTGTTTAAGAACCTATTTTTTACACCAGTTTATATATGACTTACATTTTAATAACCCCATTAAATGTGGAGTAGGAAAGCTAAATTAAAAAGATAGCTGCATCTAGTCTATATTCACTGAGGAAAACAGTGATTTAATTCTATTTTTTCTTGAGTTGCAAGTATTTCAAATGAAAGTTTTAAATGATTACTGAGCAGTAATAAATTTTCAAGCAACTAGTTCCTCAACACTAAATAACTAAGGCAAAACATGATTCCTTCTTCCAAATGCCTATGGATTTTAAACTACAGAAAAACATTAAGAACTGTTATAGCTGTGCTCCATTTCTCCCACTTACTTGTTTTTTAAAAAATCACATAACAAATAATTTTCATTTATCCTTTGCAGGACTCTGTTTAATCATCTACACCATGACTATAATACACAAGTGCAAAGTACATGCTTCAGTTAGTGCTATAAATTTAATGAATGCTTCTAAAGCATTCTGGAATCATAAGAAGGAGGGCTTCATGTAAGTATAGAATACTAGTAGATGTCTTTTTTGCTTCTGCAAACAACAATGCTTAATTGCTCTTCCAAATACGCCTCTCCAAGGGAAGGCAAGACATGTTTGAGGAATGCAAGAGAGACATTCTATTGCAGAATGCTCTAACAGGCTCTAAGCAAAGGGGTAATAATGGCTGAATTTACTTGATAGAGGAAGGCAAAGTAATATGGAAAAAATGACAGAATACCATTCTGTCACATCCTTCCCCTTTGTTTGAGGCAGAACTACAGGAACTAACAGCAGCAAGGGGTCTTATATAGTGACAAACCAGTATCAGAATGTTCCAATTTACCAGATTTCACATTACCCATTAGGATATCTTTAACCTGCACAAATTTTGCAGCTACACTGAAAAGGAATCAAACTTTTAAATGAAAACTATATAATGATTTTTTAATATATCTATAATTTTATTTAATTTAGGGGGGAAAGGGAAGATTACAGAATAAATTATAACGTTATAAATTTCAAGTTACTTATACAACAAGTTTTTCCAGTAGATTTTGTAACACTAATATTACAGCACAAAGACATTATCAATGCATACAAACATGAGTCAAAATAGGACCATATTGGGCAGTATAAAGCTTTGGAACATTCAACTAATGATAATGAAAACCAGCTTATAAAAATTCAAACAGCATTTTGTGAAACTATTATAAAGCTAGAAGCTTTGGAATTAGACAGAGTACCCACACAGCAGGAGAGTACAAATGAACACCTACGCAGATGGCTGCTGTAAGAACTGAACAACCACCATTCTATATAATAGAAAGAAGTAAAATGAAGTGCCGATTGTAAGTGGTGCTTAACTTTATTAAGCTAAGAGAACACTATTACTGAAAGTCTGTATCTGACAAAGGGAAATTACTTTGTTGTAATCATGTTCATGAGCTGTCTTGTGCAGTCAAAGGCCTGCCATTCATTTAAATTAAACTGTAGCCTTTAAAATGTTAATTAGATGTTACAGCCAGATGCAATATTGAAGAACCTTTAATTTATAAGTTTCAACCATTTTTCTTGAAACATTCTCACATGTTTGTAACAGAACAGGCATGGATTTGTGACAATATCAAAAGACTAACTTACCATATATATTCCTTTTGTTGTCTTTGATAGCTCTTCTATATACATTAATGAGTACATACAATAAATACCTCTTTTCAAGGTATATTTCTGAAGTCAAATTAGAGGACTGTATAATACTTCTGAAAAGTATTCATAAGACATTACTTTTCCTAAGGTTGGAGAAGACCTAAATAAGAAAGGCTACTTTTGCAACTTTACTTTACTTATGTGCATGTAGTGTTCCCAATTTACACAGAGAAATTCAGCATGAACGATTGTAGTGTCATGGAACCAACTGTTTATGAAAACAAAACTATGAAGCTGACAAAAACATGTTCAAACAGCAGTATTCATATTAGCGTGAAGTACAAATCGAACCCTTCCACCCACACAGGAACATTAATCAGAATGAGATTTGTGATACAGAATGGTAAAGCTCAGGGGATGATGAAGTCATGCCTTCCTAAATGAGGAAGAAGTTTTTTTCATGAAACAAGCATCCGTATTTGCTAAGCAAAAATTCACATCATCAGAAACATTTACTACAAATTTTATTGTCCACTAAACTTTATTTCAAATGTTCTGATCACTTGCTCTTCCCACTGGTTTAAACTTGAGCATGGCAGCTCAGCACTCAGAAGAAAATTTCCTATTACCATGAAAACTCGAAAATAAAAAAAAAAAAAAAAGTTTTATGCCCAAAACTAAAATTTATTGGTTTTTTGCAAGACTTACTTAGGAAACAAAGAATGTAAGCTTCAAAATGTATTGTGTTTTGGACTTCTAATTTCATGTCTAGTATTTATTCTCCTTGAAACTATATTGAAATAGGGAAATTCTTGTGTACACTTCTAATCTTTGTTGCAATTTAGAAAAGCTTTTTTCCCCTTTCACTTAACTATTTACTTATTAGGTTGTTACTTCCACCAATGCCGTGACCTTGGAAGCCATAATCATCACATATACTTGCACATATATCATTGTATCTCACGCAGAAGGAAAAAATTCTGACAGGAGACTTCTCATGCTGGGTATAGCATTAAACTTATTTTCTTTGTATACCTAGCAGTTCCCAGCTGATCCAAGCTTGAAGGTACTGTAATAATTTGGATATTTTGGTGAAGATAACAATGCTAGAATGTGTCTAACAGGAGAGATATGGAACTGTTATGGCATTCTGTAGTTCTATTACTAGGTATTGTAATCCATACAAATAGAGGATGAAGAAAGATTCAGAAGAGAAAACCCACAAAAATATAAACAAAACACTGGAGAAAACTTTTGTTTCACTGATTGTTCTTTTCAGAAATAAAATCATAAATCCTAACCAGACTGTAATTGAGATCAGGCTCTTCCTGTTACCCAGTCTTCATTGTTCTCTTTCAAGCAGCTACTTTCTAGGTGTATTACAAGAAAAATTATCACAGATCTGGGCCATTTCCTCTATGTCTCTCTTGTCCCTATAGCCTCTTTCTGAGCCATCTTATTATAGTATATAATTAAATAAATATTCTTATTTGAGTAAGGCACTGCTAGACCATATAGGTGTTTTTCCAGACTTCCATGTCCATGAGTGTCACATCATTGTGGACCTTTCACCTTCTAAGATCTGATTCATGTGATGTGGTATACAGTCACTCAGTACAATTAGACTAGTAAGCTAACTTGTTCATGCATTTTCAGTAGATGTAATTATAACATAAACACTAGTTTACTGTCAATCTCTTTCCGGAACTCATGCTCTTTCCATAAAAACAGTGCAGATTATTTAATAATTATCATGAAAATGAAGACATTATGAGTACAACAATATTTGTCAGATAAAAAATTAAAATCAGCCATTCAGAAATGTAATTTTGCTTCCTTTTCTAGTTCCCTTTTTTAAAAGGTGATAAAAATATTATGTCAGCTTAAAGAAAGCTAATCACTTGGGTTAAGTGGGAATTGTACCATAAAAGCACTGCAGATACTTTTGGAAGAAATATAACATTTTCCTTCTTTTTGGATGATCCTCAGTCTTTTTTTCCCCCTCCCTCAGATTTTAGTTTCAGATAGAATCCTATTTAGAGGAATAGAGAATTCAGCAATATTTCCTGTACACGTTAGTGCTTGAATATTGTCACTTTTATAGAAAGCAAATATTAGCCTTTTAAAGGAGTCATATTTCAAGGATCAGGTGGAAAGCACAGAAGTGTTGGATGCACCTCACTGCGCTGCTGTTCATCCTCAACACTTTGCGCAATGTGAGAATGTTTAATAATTCCAACCCAGCCTACAGATAAGAATCTCTGGTGTCATATCACCACTGACAATGCTGGTGTGAGATTTGTAGTAAAACAATATTCCAGCTGTAGCTTTCTTTTACAGAAATAAAACATCAGCATGGAATGGAAGTGTGTGTGGGAGAAGATAAACATTTTAGTCTTTTAGCACCATTTATACAAATGACAGTGAAGCTGCTTTAACATGAATATTGAAAAGTAAGGGGGAAAAATGAGCAATTAGAGTGTAGACTTTGTTTTTTATTTTTATTTACCCAGTTAATATTTAACTTTTAAAGACTTCCAATGCAAGCGGATCACCAGGTACAAATAATCCCTTTTCTAAGTAAACTGTGTGGCAACTGTGGGGCAGGAGGCCTAATTTTTCCCATTAATCATTAGAAACTTCACATGCAGGAAAAGTCTCAGGGGATATTTCTGGCTGGGAAAAAGATCCTCCCTCCTCAGTTCTAATCAGTCCATCCCATCTGTAATGGGTTTAGAAATTGTTAATGACCTAAAGTGACAGTCAAAGAGCTTTTTGGTCTGTCAGTATAGGGTTTCTGTGAGCCCTCTAACAAAACTGCTACATACAGTTCTCAAAGCTTCTGGAAAATGATCTGGATTACAAGGAATAAATTTGATATGCTACCAATCACAACCAGGAACTGAAAAGAAATATTTCCTTAATGTTGTTCTTTCAATTGTAATGATGCTAAGATAAATTTTAATGTGAGACAAACCACATAAGAGGGTTACTAACACTTAGAGTATAGGTCTATATTATAGAATACAGAAAATATACAAGCATCTGAATACAAAGCTAAGAATAGAAACTGAAACAAGCCTTTTGATAATTTTATTAGATTCTGAATGCAGCTGGAATTCTAAACCTTAGCACTTATGCATAAAGACTAAGTGGGATAGTTCTATATTAAATGCTCACAATATAGATTAGAAATCTGTGTGTATGTATATACATATATATACATATCTATCTCTACCTAATCAGAAAGCATTTACAATATTGAAAAATAAGCATGGACCCAGAATTTCCTTAATAAAAACTTGCAATTTTCTGGATAGCAGTGCATAATTTGAGCCTATTCACATACAAAAAGCATTTTTATTCCATTTCATTCTAAACCTGGAGAATTAAGCTCCCTGTATCTCACAGTGTTGTGTTGAATTCAATTATTTCATATGTCAGACTGAGGATAACAGCTAACAGAAGTTTATAGTATTTCAATTTGAAATGTAATACGAAGCTCCATATATTTAATATTACTTTTAGTACTGTATAAGCCAAGCAGAGCGGATTCTGATCTCTCACAACCAAAAAAATCCTTCCTCTTTAGCAGATTAAAAATAATGAAATTTTTGCAGTGTCTGGCCATCTATGCATGCCTGAACAACGTGCACATATTTGTAATTATCAATAATGTTCTAGTAGGTTAATCATGGATACAGGATGAAAATTTGTGAAGTTCTTCAAGACAAATTTTACTTTTTTACAGCTAAATATCCTCCTTCCTATTTAAAAAAAAAAATTCAGAAAATTCTTTGCACTTGTGTGTCAGAGAACTTGACATTTCAAAGACTGACATACATGCTAAGTTGCACTAGAGTGTATTGCTCTGCAGAATTGCTCCATCTCACTCATTTTTTGACAGCCAAAACTTTCAAATATTGCCTGCAAGTGATCTCTGAATGTCTGTATACTTCCATATTTGCTTCCCAAATTATCTTCATAGAAATATTTTATCATATCGCAATGTATAATAGGAAATATTAAAATATATATTCCTGAGGAGTCACGTGCATCCTGAGACTGTCACTGGGTAAGCTGACAAACTGTAGTGTTGCTGCATGACCATTACTAATGTGATACTGAAAGTTGAAATTCAAACAGTGAGCCTATTCTGGGCACAGTGAACTCCTCACGTCTTAGTTAAACAACACCATCTTCCGGCAATGATATCCTAACTATTTAATTGTATCATTCAAATGCTGTCTTTAGTAAGAGTAGTGTTTTAAATACTGAGTAGATGCCAAACATCATAATTAATATCTTGGAAGATGTCACCATATTGCGTTTAAACTGCATATTCAACTACAAAATATCAACCTAATCTGGAGTGTTACTGTAGCAACCTATGAATGTTAAGGTTACCATCATACCTCTCCATCTGTTTACTTCACAAGCTATTACTACTTAGAAGATCTTCAGGCTCAAGTTGTGATAAATGTTCTTCAGTTACTCCTCAATACTCTGGGTTTGCAGAGATCCTTCAGTTACTGCCATAAATCAACAGCTAGGAAAGCTCACTATTTTCTCAACTAAACTAACAAGTCAGTGCTCACTTATGCTACAGAAGAATATGCACTAGGATTTTTCTGGGGGAACTATTATAAGCAGTTTTAGGAATCAGTTGCTGAATCAACCTCCTCTTGCAAAGACCTGCTTCTCTTTATTCTCTCTTCTCTTTATTCACATAGTTCTTCAGTGCAACTGTGATTTCCATCAAATTCTTGAGACTTAAACTTGGCTTCCACCCGCAAGATTTAGATTCTCTTACTGTGTACTTAACCTTCAATAAGTATCTGAATTTCCCTGTACATTGTCTGCACCTGAATAAATCATGCTGCACTTCTCAGTGTCATCTTTTATATATTTTTCATTCATCATCTACTATTAGGTATAATATTTATGTTAAGTAAATTCATGTTGGAAAGTCCAAACTCTGTTTTCATGCCATGGAGTTTGCACACTCAAGTGACCTTCAGAACCAAACTCGTGGATATTGACTTTTAATTTCTTCATATACTGGAAGTTGTGTGTGCAACAAACAGAGCAGGAGGCTTGACCCTCCCTTCTATTTCCATTTCCATTTCCAGTTATTTCTATTTCTGCCTTTATTGCAGAAAGACTTAAATAAGCAATTAAACTTACCCATGTGCATATGCACTGCATTTGTTCAACAATGTATACATCTTATGAATTCAGACACAACTACAATTTCAGTTGCTTGGTTCCATAAACAAGCATAGCTATGCTTAACTCTATTAGGGGAAAAAAAACTTAGAAGTTACATTGACAGTGCTTATCTTGATCACTAATGAGTAAACCAAAAGAAGGAAGAAAGTTTGTAGTAAGGCAGCAAATTATTAAATTTTCTATTCATTTTTACTTTTAGACTAGAGTTGTTTTTTAAAGAACTATCTTCTATTTGCTTTGCATTTTCAGTACCTTCAATAACCCTACAATAACTACAAATTAAGTAAATTTAACATATGAAGTCTCATTTGCATTTCTTTACTTTGGTAGTGACTTTAATTCTCTGTAAACAGTAGATAAAACATTCCAGAAAAACAAATCAACATTTTATTGAACTCAGTGGCTAATATTGTTTCATCCAGTCTTAACTAGACTACAGTGAGAATGATATCGTCAAGAATTCCCTGCTTATTGTCATCTATAGTGCTCTGTTAAGATTTTTTTTTTGTGGATATTAGGCAGAAGTTCTGCTTTATTTTAGAATGCTGTGTTATTTTAAAAGATAGAGAACATTTATCTATCATTGTCTTCCTTTGTTATTCTCTTCTCAATTCCCATCATTCCTTCAGAAACATTCTTTGATGCCTCCTCCCATTCCAGTCTCCCTCTTTCAGTATATTTCTCTGACTACTCTACCCTTGATCAGCAATGTTTCACTGTCTGCATTCGTGCCTTATGCCAGAATCTCACAATTCTAGTTGTTGACTAAACACCTACCCACATCGAGCATTGTGACCTACCTTCTTGATCTCTCACAAATGTGTAGCTGACACTTTAAAATAGTATGATCAACAGAGATCTTTTGATTTTCACATTAAGCCTTCCTGCTTATTAAGTTCTTTATGAGCACCTAGAACACCTCTTACTTGATGTTAAACAGCCTTAAGGTTTGCACACATCAATTTTATTCACAGGAAATTCTGTTAAAATTTGAAAGAAAAGTGATATTGACTCTGAAATCACAAGTTTTCTATGATAGCCACAGAAACATTTCTATTCCACACTGGTTAAATGTTGTGAGGTGAGATCTCAGTCTTTTTTTTGGTAAGATTTGTTCAGTTTACTTCTTTGCCCTCCCACCTTCCTGGTTGCAGTCTGATTTCTTTTCAACCTACGACATCTCTCTTCATATCTGGGCTTTTAAGTCAGAGAATGTCTTAGTATTTGACCACTGAATAGTTTATTAAAATGTGTAATGGGAACATAATTTTTGTATAAGATTCTGAGACACAACAGTACACATTAAAAAAATAGTTGTGTGAACTAGGTTCATTTGCTAGTTGTAGAGAGTTACTGATCATTGTAATTCAAATTTAGGAACAACTGAAAAATTGGCTAATGTTAATACAAAGATAAATGAAAGTTCTATGGAGCAACTGAGTGGACAGCAGAAATACAATCCTACAGGCCATCTGGGTTTACGGTAAACCCTATTTTGAAAATTACAATGCTTGTTGTACAGGCCCTCAGCCAAAAGCTCTGTTTCATCCTCAAAGTTCTTGTGACATGCTTTATGGTGACCTCCTACTCAGATTTGTGAAAGAAACGTGGTTGATGTTAATATTTTTGCTTCCTTTCTGTATGACAGTGACTTTTTATGTTAATTTCATCTGCTCCTTGAGTTCTCAGAGCCAAAACTTTCTGTGGGAGGCAGAATGATGTCATTTTAGTCATAGCATAATTTTTCAGCTGCTAGAACAAGACATATTGTGGCATATACTTTGGTACTTTTTAGAAGTAGTGAAATATAAACTTAAGGTGATATATTTATGCATGAGGGGGTTACACTGCCTTTTTCAGCATTTAGAGATATATAGCAGTTTTAAAGTGATATCCTTCATCCTCCACCAAATGTTTTTGCTTTGAAGCCTAAGGATGCAAAATAACCTTGACCAAGTTATACCATTTCCAATTATTAAAACTACAAGAAGGAAAGTTGAAACATGAATTTTGTGCTGCATTTGAGTCAGATACTTAATTTAAATATTATATAATTGAAACTATGCATAGGATAAATTGGTCGCTTTATTAGCAACTCAAAAAAATTTTAAAAAAAAAAGAAACAGTAAAATAACTGAAACCCCACTACAACCAAACAGATTAGAACTAGTAATCATTGGAGAGGAACCGATAAACAATTGCTGCATTGCTACCTGTATGTTGTAGTTAAGGAAAGAACAAAACCTATGGCTCTCCCTAATCAGATTTTCAAAGGAAACACAAATGTTAAATAACATCAGTGACACTGTTCTGTTTTGCTTGGTTCAATGAGAAATTTCTGTTCTTTGCAATATACACTGAAGGAAAAAGATCTTCCTAGTATGTAATACTTGAAAACATGCACACTAAGAGGTAGTAAGCATTAAAAGTTATCATTTTATGTTGAATTTATTTCTAGTCAAGCTTAAAACTGAAGGTATAATTTCATTAGGAACACATTTTTGCAGCTTGTTAAAAAAGATGCATTTATTTAAAATGGTTCATTCACCCTCAAGAAGTGGCTTCCTCTTTCGATTAATCTAGAAAGTATTCCAAGTTTCTGTAATGATAAAGGAGTAATTAATCATTATTAGGAAACGTGTTTTGAACTTAATTGCTCTCCTCAACTTATCTACTTCAACTGACCGTGCACAGGTCACTAGGGACTTCCTGCTCCAGGTGAAAGAAGTAATCGCAGTTATTGAGTATGTGTCCATGAATGATTGCACAATGGTGTCAGGCCATAAGGTAGACATGAACTGTATGATCTGGACATTTATCTCTCTGATTCTTCTGGTATCTTCAGATTCTTGCAGTACCAAAACAAATATAAGATTAGACAACTAGACAATAAAAATGACCCTCCACACACAGCCCTCTTTTTTCTCAATTCAGGTATTTTTTCTCTGCTTCAGCTACAGGGAGTAGCATTTCATGGGGTACTCAGTCTGTGCTTCCTAATGCAAAAAGACTCATTGGTAATGGGACAGGGGAATATTTACTGTCTTTATTTGGGAAAACATATGCTACTTCTAGATTAATAGAACATACTCTTGAGATTCAGGAAGCATCAAAACTCTTGGTTTTGATTAGAGATGATACCAGAGATAATATCATTTTACCTTAAATAACCATTAAATTTTGATTGTATTCTCTTTTTACAGGTAATGTAATTCCATTAATAAATATTTTCTATTAGAAATCTGGATGGAGTCTTTTTTCCATCATATCTGACATGTGATAACTCCTACTCCTCTTTGAGTATAAAGTAGGAGGAAAAATGATGGGCTTTTTTCCCCACAAAAGTACATACTACATTTCTATGTACAAGGCTGAATTTTATTGCTATGGGCTTCTTCACCTATTTTCATTAATAATGGTTCAATCTAAAATCTTGGTTTTCAACTTTGGGTCATTTAGAAATCTAAATCTTGATCCAAATAGCCCTTAACTCCGATGCTGTAAACCCTCCTTAAGCTCCTGTCCTTCAGAAAAATGGTCCAGTGGGCAGATATTCAAAATGGCTAAATTCCAGGCACAGAATACTTAAGTTTAGTTTCATGCTATCACCTTCCAGATAGTAACATGTTTAAAATGGAAGGGTCACTAAAAAAATAAAAAGATTTAAAATCCCTAGTTATTGAAAGTATGGCTATTTCATAGAATGTGTAATTACTACCTGTAGCTTACATTTTTCTCTAATAAAGTGTCACATGGACTATATACTAATGGGCAAACTGTACGCACTACCCTTTTGTACAAAGGCTGAGCATTATTAGGTAATGAAAGAGTGTATGAGAAAGTAGTAGATTATTTATGATAGAAACAAAATGAAACTAATGGGACAAGATTTGAAGGCTGTGATGCATGAAAGGTGCTATAGAGGCAGCTTTGGCACCATGACAAATAAAGATAAAGACTCAGTGGGAAGCAACAGTGTGAACATGACTATGAAGAGAAAAGGGTAGATTTGCTGAATGAATCCTTACCATCTGGTGTTTATTTAATACACAATGAAGGTCAAATGGCTAGTGATCCCTTTTTCTATAGTCCAGTGACCAAAAGAATGGGAAGAATCAATGAGTTTATCAATATGTCTGGAAATGTTTCACCATATGATCTGATCGCGTCAATATTATTGGAGCAACATGTTCTTTACTATTTCAAATACGTTGTAGAAGAGGCTCTATGGATACAAATTACATTCATTTTTTCGTTTGTTAGAAGTTCCATCAAAACTTATTACACTTATTGTTTAAAAGCAGAAGCACTTCAAGAAGTAACATTTATCTGGTAACGTTAAAGAAGATTGCTAAACAAAATTATATGTCACAAATAAAAAACAGTTTGTGCTAAGTTCTGTGAAATTTCTTCCTCCTTTGCTTCATTCTTTTCTTTCTTTTCTGCTAGACTGAACATGCATCTGTTTTATGTGATTATATTACAGTGACATATTAAATTTTAAATGAAATATGTTTATTAGACACTGCATGTAAACAACATAGGGCTAGAGTGAATCTCATGTATATTTAACATTATTATTTTACATAACATTCTGTTTTCTAGGAGGTTCTCTAGTTCTGTACTTTTTTTCTCTAACACACCTGTTTCCATAATATTTAGCCATACTATAGTGCATCTCTCTTTGTTGACTAGGGTTTTTTGCTACTAGATTAATTTACTAAGATAGTAAATCTGGTGAAGAATTTAGTTTAGTTTCTCAAACAAGTAAGAGTACAAGGGAGTTTAAAAAAAAAAAGCAGTCAAATGGTTAAAAACATTCTTATATCAACCTCCAAACCAGACAATATTAAAGGTGTAATTTAAGACTATACCTTAAAAACATTATCCAAACAATACCTTAGAAATTTGGAAATTATAACAACTTGGTATTCGCAAGTTAAAACATTGCAACTCTTGACTCGTGTTTTCATCCCCATCACCCATTTATTCTCTATCCTTGAACAAATACTTGTCTTTTTGTTTAACTATTTTTAAAGTGAGTATATAATAAACATCATAGCATAGTGAGGGGGTTTTTTTATAATATATTTTGAAATCCTTGAAGAGAATTTAAATATGTACACACCACTTCTGTAGGGACCACATTTCTGATGACCAAAAGGCCCACAAAGAGGGTTGCTTTTAATTAGGATATGAATAATCTTGAATTAAAATTAAAATGAGAATTTTATTATGACTTTTCATTAATGTGGATATATTGTAGGAAATATTTCAGAGTTAACTATATGCATAACTTTGTGTTCTGCATGTGGTTAATGCTCCATGGGACTGGCCTGAAGAACTACTGGACCGCATTTTCCTGAAGACCTGCTGTGCTGCAGGTGCTGTGCTGCAAGTGACAATAATTTTTTCCACCCCCTGCTACTTCTTTCTCTGACTTATTTTACTGTATCTTCTTTTTCCTTGGTGTTGTGTTGTATTGGATTGAATCCAATTTGTGTCACGGTTTGTTTAGCAACCTTGGCTGTGTCCAGAGTATCAGATTGGGATCTGAACAGATTGGGATCTGGTTTTGCAACTTTGTAAAGCTGCAGCTCAGACTGCACCCAGGTATCTGGTTTGTGATTTTGGCTGTGTCTAAAATAAATACTGCATTTGAATTTATCTTGGAGGTTTGTCAGTCTCTGATTTGCTGTGAACATATCAAAAGAATCCCTTTTAACTCTCCTCTTCTAGTGTGCAAGTTGGGGTGGGCCCATGTTAGCTGTACTGAATCCATCCTTCAGCTTTTTTACAGCTATTTAGTTAAATAATCAGGAAGACCAAAATATTGTTGCACTGCAACTAAGGAATTCCACTTTGTCAGACAAACTAAATATATAAATGAGAGAAGTTGGTTAAGATGGCTCCATTGATGTTAGAGTTGGAAAAATGAAAGCCAACATTTGAATGACTCCTCACTCTTGATATATTTAAATTGACATCCATATAACTTAAAAGATGTTTTAAAAGATGCTGCACCCAGCAGTTGTGAGGAAAAAAGTATAAGCACAAAAAGATTCAAATTGGACACCACCAATCAGCAACCACATAAAAGAATTTTTCCTCTATTTGCTGCTATCCTCTCTAGTCTTGAGTTTTCCTTACATAGTACCGCTCTGTTCTTAACTTCCATGCTACTACATTCCTTATGTTGTGTAAAAAATGCTACAAAATGGGTTTGTACCAACCGCATTTTAAATATTTCAAATTTATGTCACGTTTATGACATTTATATACTTGATTTGTGCATTTAGAGTGTCAACTTTAAAAAACATTTCCCATTTTAGTACTTTGTAGTAAGCTGTGAGTGTTACAAAAGACCTCACTCACCAGTGGTAATTTACTCTTCAGATTCAAAAGAGTTACAAATTATCTTCATGCATAATTTTTTTTTTAGTGGACAGTTCTATTTTATTTAAATTTCTATTGGATGATTACTGTAGTGTATAAATATGGTTATGTGTAGTTTTGTCTAAAAATGTTTAGGGATTGTTTAGAATGTTTAGAGATCTGGTGGGTCTCTTCCAACCTGGTGATTCTATGATTTCACAAAAGAAATTCAGCTCTTATTTGTACTATATTTTCACAGAATCACAGAATCACCAGGTTGGAAGAGACCCACTGGATCATCGAGTCCAACCACTCCCACAAAACACTAAACCATGTCCCTCAGGACCCCGTCCACCCGTAACTTAAACACCTCCAGGGAAGGCGAATCAACCACCTCCCTGGGCAGCATATTCCAGTGCCTAATGACCCTTTCCGTAAAAAACTTCTTCCTAATCTCCAACCTAAACCTCCCCTGGCGGAGCTTGAGGCCATTCCCCCTTGTCCTGTCCCCTGACACCTGGGAGAAGAGGCCAGCTCCCTCCTCTCTACAACCTCCCTTCAGGTATTTGTAGAGAGCAATGAGGTCTCCCCTCAGCCTCCTCTTCTCCAGGCTAAACAGCCCCAGCTCTCTCAGCCGCTCCTCATAAGGCCTGTTCTCGAGCCCCTTCACCAGTTTCGTTGCTCTTCTCTGGACACTCTCCAGAGCGTCAACATCCTTCTTGTGCTGAGGGGCCCAGAACTGCACACAGTATTCAAGGAGCGGTCTCACCAGTGCCGAGTACAGAGGGAGAATAACCTCCCTGGACCTGCTGGTCACACCGTTTCTGATACAAGCCAGGATGCCATTGGCCTTCTTGGCCACCTGGGCACACTGCTGGCTCATGTTCAGCCGGCTGTCGACCAACACCCCCAGGTCCCTCTCCTCCTGGCAGCTCTCCAAACAGACCTCACCCAGTCTGTAGCTCTGCATAGGGTTGTTGTGCCCCAGGTGCAGGACTCGGCATTTGGCTGTGTTAAACCTCATGCCATTGGACTCTGCCCAGCGGTCCAGTCTGTCCAGATCCCTTTGCAGGGCCTTCCTACCCTCCAGCAGATCGACACTTCCACCCAGCTTAGTGTCATCTGCAAACTTACTAAGGGTGCACTCAATGCCTTCATCCAGGTCACTGATGAAGACATTGAACAGGGCTGGACCCAGCACTGAGCCCTGGGGGACCCCACTTGTGACTGGCCTCCAGCTGAATTTAACTCCATTTACCACCACTCTCTGGGCCCAGCCAGCCAACCAGTTCTCCACCCAGGAGAGTGTGTGCCTTTTTTTTAACCCAAAAACTGTAAATACAAGAAAACTCAGAATAGTAAATAGCCCTCTATCAGTGAAATTCCCATTCTAATTAACTGGATTGCTGGCAATGGGAGGCTAGCATGGCAACCCATAGAGTATTTCTGTCTTATGATATATACAGTGTTCTTCAATAAACTGCAGTAAAATTGCACATTAAAATATAAATCATTCCCCAATGAAAACATGAAAATGAAATGAAACAAAGCCTAAAAAGGTCCAAGAGTGAATTTGGGAAACATGGAGAAAACTCAGTCAACACCAATGACTACTTATCTAACCTCTCTTCCTCAGTCTTCTAAATCATGACCTAGTCATCCTTTTCCCTTCCACTTATGCTAAATTATTGTGCGTTTTTTACTGTAACATTTCTCTGACTATATTGGAAAATGACTGGTTTCACTCCTGTGTAATCTGCCAGTCTGTGTTGGGGTCAGTCACAGAGATTAATGTTGTGTGCTCATCTGGTTTCTCAGCTCTACCCACACACATTTCTCTTACCTTAAGCCATTTTTAAATGCTTCTGACAAAAACATTCTGAACTTGGGTATAAGAAGGATTCTTATTCAGCAATTAAACAGATCTCTGCTATTTTAAATTAATTTTCTTTTTTTCCTCTCTCTTATTTTGTCTAGATAACATATTTTTCTCAGAAACCTACCCAGGATAGGACAATGGTGGCAAATCCTGTAAATCATCTTGATAAAATAAATTCTAGGTTTCCTATTGTAACTCTGTGACTCAGCCAAATATACAAAAATCCTCTTTTTTTTGATCATTAAAGGAAGATCTTAGTTGCATAAGCTCTCTCCTTGCAAGACTGGGCTATTTTTAACAAAGAAAAAAGAAAATATTTTAATGAATTGTCCTTTGTCTCTCTTTCATCCACCTAATAGCTTCTGAAATGTTCACTGCTCATCAACAAATGTAGCTATCTCTGTCACTGTATTGAGGAGGACACAGTTAAGGAACTGATTTTACAGTGTTCCCACTTCTACTGGGGAGCTAGCCTATAGTACGAGAAAAGATAACCAAACGCAAGGCAAGATATATCATTTTATGTCTTTCCTAGTGAGAGTTTTCAGTAGTAATGGTGATAGGCAGTTCACAAAACATCATCCATTCACACTTCATTACTCCAAAGTGAAGATGTGCAAGAACAGAGGGTATGTAGGGCAAAATCAGGCCCAAATTCAGAATCCATTTCCCTGTTTGTCTCTGGTCCCTAAGTTCCTTGTACTTTGACCTCTGCTGCAGAGAGGTAGAGATGTCTGCCTATTACTTTGCAGTATTATATGCCAGCAACATATTTCAGCTCAATCAACAAAGTTCAGTGTCAGCAGCAGGTGACACGTTTCTTGTTCTTAAGATTGTCCTAATGACACTTTCTGTTGCTGTTTCTTAGGTTTATGTTTATGCAAGTACTGTGAATGTGAGGTGCTAATCAGCAGCTCTAATTACCAGGGTGGGATGAACATTCTAGGATTGAGTTAATTTGGTTTTCATAAATAAGGTTTGCCTGAGTCTTTGGTCACACAGAAATTAATTAAAAATATAGAAAATGAGCCTATAGTCCCTTGAAATCATCTTTAATCTATGTGGTTATATGCTGATAATTTCAGATGAAACTGAATATTTTCCATCAGAAGAAAAAGGGGAAATTTGTAGTTAATGTGCCAGAAAAAAGTTTTTTGAAGTGAGTTAAATTTCTATCTCATTTGACTAACATCTAACATGGTTTAGGGGCCAAGGATGTTTTGAAAAACTTGGCAATTGAATGGACTCATAGGCATGGCTACTCTACAGCAATGACTAGGGGGAAAGTGTGTAAATCACTGAACAGATCTTGACGAAAATCTATGGATAAGGAGATTTAACAGACATAAAGAATTGTTAAAAAATTAAAAATTTGTCACAACTTTCATAGTTTGTGATGAGGAAACACACAGGGGGTTCAAAGAAAAATTATGCATCTGGGTTGTAATTATGTGTTTTTCTAAGAAAGACTTCTGATTATCAGGAATATGGAACTTTAATGATTATATAGGAACCTATATATACATTAAATGTTGAATGACAAATATTTTTTATTTCCATATATTTAAATACATACATCTAGAGAGAGAGATACCGTGTTTAGATTTTCATTAGAATCAGTTCCATGGTTTAGTATTTGGGGAAAAAATGTTTATTAGGAGGTGGATGAAAATGCAAATCCCAAAAGCGTGGGTGGCCTGTAACAGAGTCCCTTCACAAAATCTAGCTTCTTACGGGCTCCTCTGATTTTAACCCACAGGCACTCAATCTAATCATCACCACAATCCATCTCAGTGGTGTCCAAGTCCTCCCTTACAAAGAGGGCTACTCCGCCTCCTCTCCTACCCTTCCTATCCCTCCTGAAGAGTTTGTACCCCACCATACTTGTACTCCAGTTATATGAGTCTTCCCACCAAGTTTCTGTGATGGCAACAACATCATAACCTCCTTGCCCTACAACAGCTTCCAGCTCTTCCTTCATATTCCCCATGCTGCATGCATTGGTGTAAATGCACTTCAGCTGAGCTGCCGAGCCTTCAGCCCTCTTGGAGGGAACAGTGTTTGTTCCCAATTGCCTGGTAAATGGAGCAGCTTGCACCAGAGTGCCTGTTTCTCCTTTACTGCTCCAAGGTGCACTCTCCCCCACTTTCTGTGCAGTGATGTGCTGGTGGTCCTCACCAGCACACCCTCTCCAAATCTCTAGTGCCCCGTGTCCAGGCTCGCTCTTGCCTAGCCTGGTCTCAACCCCCTCCACCCTCCACATCTAGTTTAAAGCTTGATTTATGAGCTTAGCTAAGTTTTTAGCAAGGGCCTTAGCCCTGCTAGGAGACCCACATGTCCCAACCTTAGCAACAATGTAAGGGGTGCATGAACCACCCCATTATCAAAGAAGCCGAAGCCCCTTTCCTCACACCAGGCTCGGAGCAATGCTATACTTACAGTCACAAAGAATTTTAGGAAAGGATACTTTACTGTAACAGTGGCTCTAGATGTCTTTTCAAAAACCAAGAACTATGAATCTTTCCAGCAGTCAGTGGAACAAACAGAAATATTTCACTTTCTTTCCTCATCTGGTTTTACAGTGTCCATAAATAGTTATAAGATTTTTTTTCCTCATAGAATTGGTGTGAAATTCACTTAATTCAGTTTAGAGTGGAAAAATATCTTACAATTACTTCCACAGTCGTGGTATGGGATGAGGTTATATATTTTCTCAGAACAAAGATAGGCCATGGATCATAAGTGCCTATTAGCACTGCATCATGAAAATATCTTCTTTCGCTTCTTCCCTTCTTACTGTTATAACACAATTCTGTGTCACTTCAAATAACTTTCAACTTTCTATCACTACCTTGCACTTTCCAATTAAGGATCCTACACATTTTGCATCTAGTACATTAGTCTACTATAATGTTGATGTATATTTACTATTATTGACTTTATTTTAGGAATGAATAGTAAATTATTTGCCATAGCTGTAGAAGAAGAAAAATTTCAGTTATCCTCTCAGAGAACTAGATGCTGATTTCTGCTAGGCATTATCTATCTCAAAAAACTGTTCCTCTAAATTATTTCCTGCAAAAATGAAGTTCCTATCTCTAGAGATAAAATACAAACTTCTTTCATGTAATTGCAATATATAAATGCCTTTATGTTAATTCATGGTGAAGTTACACACTAAATTTGCCAAAAGAGGAAAATTTGACTCCACCTCTGCTTCTTTCTTCTCTGTTTTTCTGGATCTTGAGTTTTACAAGCTCTGCCCGGAGCTGATTTAATTCACTAGCCTGGTAGAAAATCAACCCCACAAAATAAGTGTAAAATTTCTCTGCCAGGTGGGGGGTAGATGTGGCTCAGTGCAAGATTTGTAAGTATCAAAACTGCTGCAAAGGCATAATGAAGGGCACTAGTGGGCAGATGAGGGACTTCAGCTTTTTGCATCTATGCATCTTTTATATAAGCACAGCTTTAATGTACAAATTCATGCTCACCGTGTCTGTCCCTTTAAATTAAAGTAAAGAAGAGTAGCTTCAAGCAGAACAATTAACTTCACTATTTGTTTTTATGTAGGTAAAGTAAACTGCAGTTGTCAAGAGATCTTGGAGTGGACCATACACCTTTATTTAGGTAGCCATCAGTTTTTCAGTCAAAAGGCACAAAATCTCTTCTGTCTTGATCTTCCTGGGTTTTTACAGTAAATGCCTAGAAGAGTCATTATGGTGGGCAATTTCATTAAGAACATGTCCTTCAATTGATATATATTTTGAAAAGGTGGCTTAGAACAGAAATTACAGTCAAAATTAAAAGCTATAGCTCTGCTCAAAAAAAACCCTGTAGTTAGGGACTTTTTTCCAAAACTGTAAGGTGTCTAACTAAGTAGCTATAGGACTACTTCTTCTAAAGTGCAGGGTATATGTTATTCTATTATCAAATCAAATACCAAGCTGGCAAAGATAATGTCTGATTTTAAAATCCCAATAAGCCTTTATCAGTATGAGTAGAGGATTAAAAAATTCTAATTACGCAAACTCTATGCAACCACTACAGAAGTATTTGCTAGTATTTACCTTTTGCAGAGTTTTCAGTCTCAGAAACTACATTTATATATCTTAATAAGTTAATGCACATCAATTGATACATGTAGAAAACTCTATCTGTATAATCTTAAGTCATGTCAATTGTGAGATAATGCAGCTTAAACTTCTTTTGCAGAATACACACATCAACAGTCACTATAATCATAGTTGTAATGCACATAGCCACTTCCCAAGCAGTAGTAAATTCAGTGTAGTGGATCCCTCAAGGCTTTATTAAATATCAGGAACTGCATTGTGACGTAAAAATTCAGTTCTTTATTTCTATAGAGGATGATATGTAGACAAATTCCAGGCTAAATGCCCAGCTAGCCATCTACACAAAAGATTACCTCAAAGACTGTGACTCTCACAACTTTTGTTTGTATCGGACCAGTTCTTAGCAATGTAATCCTTGAATCTGATACAAATTAATTTACTTTTTTCTTCCCTAACTTGAGTACAAGTATCAGTGACTCCAGCTAACAGAAAATGAAAAAAGGTTTTTTTCTGGTGAGAACTTCAAGTTACTCTAGCAGTTCAAGGGGGTAATGTGACAGTTGATGAAAGACAAGGCATTGGAGGAGACATCTGATTTTTTACTTTACAACTAAGATATCCTTATTTGGTGTTTATTAAAACCAATTAAAATATTCCTGCTTACATTTAAACATATATATGTACACACACACACATATGAAATCCAGCACAAAAAAAGGACTATGCCTGTAACTCTTTTTATTTAACAAATTTAGAAAATCAACTATGACCCCCTTCAAAACAGTTCCCTTCTGAGTTGACACACAGCTACATACAATGCTGCCAATATTCAAAGCAATTCTGCAGATTTTCTACAAGGTTTTTGAGGTTCTCCATTGTTTTTGCATTCACATCTTCCAAAAACAAATCAGCTTCCTTTGAGAACCAAGTTGATTTTTGAGAAGAGGTACTTACTTATTAGTTAAAAACTACTTTGCAGATAAAGCAATACGGGCTAGCCCATTGTCTTGATATCAACTTGCTGTTCACTTTTGCACACCAGCATTTTCCACCAAGGGTAAGAAAACTTCTATATTTGAACACGCATCCACTTGTTCTGAATGAAGCAGTTGAGTTGAGCTTTGTCTCATTATGACACGATAAAACATATCCTATAAACTTCTCTTTTTCTCTCCCTTTCCACTCTTAGTTCTCAAGCTATAAATTTAGTCTTGGATTTATTTACATTAGACCATGTGTATCACATGTAAAATGTCTTCACATCATGTAGTAGTTCTGCCTTCTCATGTGTAAGCAGCCTTGTTCTTAATACAAGGACTACTCTCTGAAAATGCACGCTCTTTTGTTAATCATTCAAATGAACTAAATTGCATTCAAACACAGGCCAAATAATGACAATCTTTTGTGACTGAGGTGTGTGGAAGAAGAAAATGAAGAATAAAGCTTTTTTCCATTAGGGCTGATGCTGTTGCAGTAACAGAGATGTGTATTTTTTCTTGTAAATTTCAAAGAACATTTGGGACAAATTTTCTGGTTAAATGGAAAAGAAAAAGAGAAGTTGAAGCTCATTTTAGATGACAGTTGATCATCCAAATATTATGAAACAGAAGATCATGACCTTATTTTCATAAAATACAGCATTTCAGACAACAAGATTTGCCTGGTCTGATAATGAATATTCACATTTCCTTTTACAGTAAGAATTGTGCCTTCCATATTTTTCTCCTGACTCTGTATTCAACAGCTGTGACTTTTTTTTTTTCCAACTGGTAATCTTGTTCTTTATCAGTTACAATACTATGAATGGAAACTATATTATCTAGACAAATGCTTCAGTGTTTCTGGATAGTGGAGGAAACACTGCTGAGCTTTGGCTCATTACTAAGGAAGAAATGTTAAAAATTATAATTCATATAAGGGTTTGGATCTCTTGATCTATTAATACAATGTACTAAACATTGCTGAAGAAGTTCAGAAGAACTATTAACATTAAGCTGCAAGAGAAACTGCCCCAATGCACTTTTGAAAATGGAGTTAAGGAAAACTGTCTCCAGAGCTGTTAGAATAGATTTGTCCAGAGGATTGTTCCTCAAAAATCCCTTCCTGGAAGGCAACAAATAATTTTAAAGAATGTATTGCCTATATTTCCTTTTTTGCTCCTTTTTTTTCTCCTTTGATACTTACATATAGTTAGCATTACGTGCAGGATTTTGATGACTTGTGACACTCAGATGTATTTGGAGAAATATTGCCCCAGCAAAACCCCTCATCAAGTAGATGTAACAGATGGAAATGAAACAATTTCCTAATCTAAGCAGATGATTTCAGAATTCAGTTTACAGTACAGGGAGATGATACTTCTGATGAACTCACCAACTACATTCTTCTGTGAAAGCATGACATGGGATTCCCCCAAGGAACTTAATTTTCATTAGCACAGTAGTGTTAAATGAAACATACAAAATATGCTGGCCTCCAGATTCTCTGTGTATGGAAATAGCAAGAAGCAAGAAACAATCTTGGAATCAAACTTCCCCTTTATCATAGCGATATACATCAAAGACAAAATTATGAACATTACTTTTTGTATGCTATACTAAAAGCTTCATTCTCTGCCTAATGAAAAAGTATTGGCCAGAATGTATTTCCTTGCTTGTTTTATTTTTTTAAAGAAAATAAAATTATTAGATAAAATAGATCTTTTTTTGTAAAACTTTTGTAAAAGACTTAGTATCCCTCACATCCTGTACCATAAATTTTGTCTTTAGGAGCATCAGAAGTAGTTGAAGAGGAAATCATTATAAATTTGCACTTATATTCTATGGTATGATCAGCCCCTGGCTCTGATGTTCTGAATCATCACAGCAAAGCCCTACTGAAATTTATTACGATTACTGTTTCTGAATTGATTCTTATACCTGCACACTAAAACACTTCATCTTGTTTCAGGATAACTGAGTTTACTGATGGAACATGTGTCTTGGGAGGAACAATGAAAGGGCATTAAAGAACCAAATGCTCTTGGCTGATTCTAGACAAAGCTGAACGAAGATACACACCTTTAAGACTGGGTTTGAGAAACAAGAAAGTAAGCACAAAATTAAATATATACTTAAGAAAATACAGCGTTTTTATGTAAAAAAATTAAGCCAGAAAATATCTTTCTTCCTGACCAGATTTCAAATAAAAATTAACTACTCTGAAGGATTTCTTCAAGGTCTATACTTACCTAAAAATGAAACATAATGTAGTACTTTTAACAAGTTATAAAATAACATTAAGGAATGAATTGGAAATAATTTTTTTAAACAATGAAATTATTGTGTACCAGGTAAAAATATCGCCACTTTTTATTAGTAAAACCAGAACAATTTTCTTTTTTGAATTTCTGAACTAACACAAATGTCTTTAAAAAGGGCAATTAGTGACCAGTGACTATGAAGAACCCTGTGTTGAGAAGCTGAGCCTAAGCCTCTTGAAGATTCTCCATGTAAACAAGTCAGACCACATCACTCATTATCCCCCTTTTGTTTACTGGGAGAAAAGTTCAAACTATTTAATGAGAGGATTACCCATACTTCAATTCCATTGAAAAAGATTAATTGATATTTTCCTGTTAGGGGTTTAACCACTTGGATTTGGCCTCATATCCCCTATTGTTACTGATGCTGTGATCAGCAGAGCAAAGTTGCTTAAAGGTTAGACAAACTTCACAGCATAAATTACACAAACTAATTTCTGTTAAAGTCTGGTAGATGCCTAAGCCTAAGGAGCTTCTATTAGCTCCTCGGGTGTTTAGAAAAAATAGCTCTCAAAAAATAAAATACTTTATGAAAAAGTAACTCATTTTATATAGAATTTTATAGCATATTAAAGCATTTGGATTCAGTATAGCAATTGTGCTACTATAAAAAAATATAATATACAATAAAGTCAGCACTACTATTGACATTTCATTTTAATGTGGTTGTTTTCTAATTACATTTAGGGGTGGGAGGAGCAGGGCCATGAATCTCTAAATATATTTTTTCTTCAAAGCTTTACAAATTTTCCAAAAAATGAGTGTCTTGTGGACATATGGCTGCATATTTGGATAACACCATTTGCATTTTCAAACTTGCAATATTTTTAACCACTCATTTGGCTTTTGCTTTCAGAAAAACAGACAGTTAGTGCATTCATTTGAAACTATTTAGTCTCTTTAACTCTTTAAAAAGACAAGAAGGGAAAGTATTTGTATTCATGAATCATTTAGCATGTATGTTTATGTTTATGCTTGAAAATATAAACTGATAATATGATATAGATTTATTGAGTTAAAAAGCAAAGATCTTGTAAATATTAGCAAACTTCATAGATATTAAGAGGAAAGTAATGCCTTAAAACATGTAATACTTAAAGAGGAAGTGTTATCATTAGGGAAAAAAATTAAAACAGTAAAACTAAACGGGAGTAGTTAGGACATCACTATACAGGCATCAAACCTATAAAGAATGTATACTTGAAATAAGACTGTGGGTGATATCACCCCTAAAGAAACAACATTTCACATTCTTTTACTGCGTAATAAATATACAATATTTACAATGATTTATTCTGTTCTAAAACAGATTTTCACTCTGTACCTTATTCAGCAGTAGAAAAAAGTCTATTAAAAAAAGATGGTTGACAAAAAAACACTTCTCCAAAACACAAAATGGAAATGTTATCAAAAACAACAGATGAAGTAAAGGAGAAAATGTTCAGAGTTCCCACAAATAAGACAGGAGTATATATTTTAAAATATGTCACAAGTGAAATGGTAATGGAAAACTAATAATTTTTGAGGAAGTTTTAAGGTACATAAAAGGCACAGCAGAAGAATAACAAAAATTTGGGTAATTTTCATTTCTCTGGATTGTAGAAAGTGTTATTATAAATTATAGCTTTAAAAAGCCTTTGTGGTATAGCTTCCAGATGTTTAATGCATAAAATAAATTTTAAATTTAACTCATTTTCTTTCCAAAAATTGCTGTAGACAATTCCAACAATTCCAGAATAATGATCTTTAATGTACAAATTCTAAACACTATATATGCTAAAATATGCAATAGCCTGAAATTTGTAATATTGTGCATACATTTGGACATATTGCAGACATATTTGGACATATTGTGGACATATTTGGAATATTTCAGGTTTTTTTTCTTAATTGACATACTATATAGATACTTATATTTTCAAGAAGTAGCAATCTGCTTCATTTTGAATTATGTTTTTTAATGTGTGTGTCTAATTATTATTTATTTATTAATTTCAGCAGAAGTTTAATTAATTAGCAGATGATGCAAAGTATGACAAAAGTAAATACAAGCACTTACATTACTTCTGATATTGAACAAGTACAAGTTTTATTGACCCTAATCCTGACAAATGCAGTTAACCTTATTGATTAACTCAAGCAGACTGAAATAGAGTGAAAAATGTTTTACCACAAGACACTATAGTATGACCACTATGTCAGCTATTTCAGCCTTCAAGACTTAAATGCACAGCCTACATTGAACATATTGATTTTCCTAAATAGTCCTCCTATAATAAATACTACATTATCACTGCAAGTCTCTGCAGACATGTTAGGTGATCAGAGAATGGAGTTGTAATTAGAGGAAGTTCTGTGAAAGATAATCTTTCTTTATTCTCCTCCTCTGAGAAATTAGGTGGAGAGGAAGCAAGGGACAAGAGCAATTGCTGTAGTTGTTCCTATAAAATCTGCTCTTAGATTATTAAATATGTCATTTTAACCCTTAGTCTTTGATCCTTCTAAAGGCAAAAGTTTTCAGAAACATACAAATGCTATTAACATCATTCCCATGCTTTTACAACTACTCTAAGCTCAAGTTATTGTTAAAAATACCTAGGATGTAGACAAGAAATACAAGACAGAAAAAGACAAAGAATGACAAAATAGCTTATATAAACTGACTGTAACAAACCTGGCTTTCATTTAGGATAGATAGAATGAATACATATAATTTGGGAAAAAAATATCTTGTTGGTTGGTGGTCGTATTGGGCGAATTTCTGTTACCTTGCAACATGATTATTTTGAGGTTATAATTTGGGGGTTTTTTTGTACTAGGGGTAGGAATTATGTGTTCAAAAATAAGAAAAAACAAAGGCTTATAGGCCATGAGATTTTCTAGCTTAAATTATAGATTCTTTCAATTAAAAAAAAAAAAATCAAATATACCTAATATTGCTATGAAAAGACGAGACAAAACCAGAAGGAATACAGGACTTTAACAAAACAGAAGACAGATGTCCAGAAATTATCAATTGCTAAAGCACACAGATTGTGATTAAATTTTAATGTGTCTTTTAACTTAAGTAAAGATTTTGCTTATTGAAAAGAAAAAATCCCAGAGAAAATATTGTTATTGATTTCATCATTTTAGATGTAACTGATCCTTTAAGTAAATTTTCTTGGTTTCAGTGTCACTTTTTAAGCGTCTGCTTAGACTGAGGAAATCGTTAGAGGGCACATTCATTTAAAATTCTGAGTCTAATGCATAAACTATTCTCCAGTGCACGCAAAGTCACATCTGTTGAAAACAAAACACGGCATTCAATGTCCTCAGTAAAATCAAAACATAACAGTAGAATGGTTAGAGTGAATTAAGTTAAGCAAATTTAATGGCATTGAAAACTTCTCGATTGATTTAGAGAATGAATGTATGTTTTTAAAAGATATATTGATTATCTTTAATGTGTTGCAAAAGAAATCTTGAGTACCATGGTAGCATGACAGCCTTAGATATGGTGAAATACATACATGGCCTCACATGGCTTTTTAGTAGAGTTTTATCAGGATGAAGGTTGCCCATTTCACACAAGCAAGATACAATGGCTTGGTTTGTTTCTTGTTGGTTTTTTTTTTTAAATACTGAATTATAATGTTGCCACACTGATAAAGAACCAGTCCTTATTGTTCTGTCAATAAAATTAATTGTTAAAACTGAGGAACCGTAATAGCCACTATCATGTTCTGATGTTTCATAAATATTTAACTGTGTAAGACTCCTGAGGTCAAAAGGGCTAATTCAGTTTAGTTTCTTAAATAGGCATGCAAAATTGACTACTTAGAAAGTAAAGTGAATGACAATCTTCATTTATATGGTGCTCTTTTATACAAACATATTATCTCCCATTACCTCATAGATTTACTGTAGCCTATTTGTAAATAACACTTGATGATTTTACATTGAGAATTCTGTTAGACCACTATCTGATGTCCTTAAGTTAACTTCATGTCTTCTAAAACAGAAAAGCAGCCATGAAGTTAAAATGCTGTCTAATATTACATCTAAATCAATTATCAAGATATTTCTCAGCAAGTTTTAATGTGTAAAGACAATATAGAGATACAGGATGCACACAATCCTCTTTGCAGAAGAATGAACAAATCCATACTTCACAAGAAGTCCTAGACTTTGAAAGATAGACAGGCAAATGTTGGTCCATATAGGCCAACGTTCCAGCTACTTAATAACAATGTTTTTTGGAACATGCAGCTCCATGTTCCTTCAGATTCCTTCTATCATTTTTTTGTAATTCCCACCTTTTCACATTTTGCTTTTCCTTTGCACTTGACATTATATATGTGAAATTAGGATGGAGCACAGAACAATTTGGTGACCACAGTTCAATGTGAATTTCACTGAAAATCCAACTACATTTATTATACTACTTTAATAAAAGGCAGGGAACTTTTTAAATAGCTTTTGCTTGCATATTTTCCTTTGTTATCATTTCTTGCATTAAGTAGGAGGCCCCTGAATGCAACTTGTTCCTACTTATTCCTGCAAAATGGATTTCTAATCAAATTATAAATTTGAATAGAATAAGTCCAAAAGTTAAAATAAAGAAAAAAAAGAAGGAATCATGTTAGCTTAGAATGAAAGCTTTCTCAAAAGCAAAGGGAAGGCAGGTATCTTGATGGGTCAAATGAGAGAATGATAGGAATTCAACATTTCTCCATCATACAATTCCTCTGTGATCTACTAATATAGCAAAAATGTAGTAAGCCACCTAATTTCCCTCCTGTTCTATATGTTAGCTTTGTGAACTAATAAACACATTTCAGTTCTGAATATGAGATAAAAAGCAGAGAGGTGGAACCACGAATATTATAAAAAACATGTAGGTTTAAGTATCTCCAGGAAACACTGCCTGGTTACAAAACTCGATATCAAACAATTTATCAGGTATGGTATGTAGAACAGTGTGGTTGTTTCAATTTTCCATTGCAGAAAAACATCATAAACTTCAGTAACATACATAGACACTATGCCTGTTATAAGAACTGGAGTTGTTCAATACAAGCAGAGACTTTTATAACAGTACAACAATTAGCATTTTAGACTTTGGTGACACTCAAGCTCTGAATGGCAAGAGTGGTTTACAGGAAGAGTTCACTAAACACATGAAAACCAAACAAAATCAGCTAACTCTCCAAGACAAGATGTCTGTCATGTCTGATAGTTAACTTAAAGCCTATGTCAGCATTTTCCTCATGTAAATTAAACATCCTTGAATTGCCTATATTACCAAAGAAAACATCATGAATAGCTCGTGCATCTCTGGAGCTCCCTCTCCTGTTTACGGTAAGAAGACAGCTGCCTTTGATTCCTATTAAGGTAGCCCAGTCACTTTAATGGGTCTCGGTTAGGTTAGGCCTATGCAGTCTGACTTTCACAGATCAGAAATTTTTTTCCAACAGTGGTTCAGCTGTAGCTTAATGACAAAAGGTTGTGTGCCAATATCTATGGGCATTTGTGAATAACATTCATTTCATCACACAACCAATTAAAATTATTATGAAAAATTATTAAGGAAACTTCCAAAGCACTATTCATTAAGTGATGCAAAAGCCCATATCAGAGCTGAGAATCTGATATCAGGCAGATGCAGCAGAATTTTTTTCCAATTTTAATATTTTCTTTAGAATACGTATCTAGAAGTTGTTTATCACTAAACAGTTGACCTAAATGTTTGCACTGTCCCATTACTGGTGAGGCATATGAGACCTATTTTCAGTGTTGCTTGACATTTTTCCTTATGTGGATGCTTTCAGTTAATTGTAGCTTTGCCAGTGTAACTGGTTTAGGCTGTAATTTTTCATGCTGAATGTTTGGTTTAGGCTGATAATTCTGAAACAATTAAACTAATACAGTTTTAGCCTTTTCCAAGAACAAGGAGATTGAAAGTATATCAATTTCTTGTAATTTCTGTTACTTTACTAAATGCTGTTATGAATGTCATGTACTAGAATCACATTACACTTAGCTCTCCACTAGCACAGAAGAAATGGTGGTACTCACTGCAGGAAGCTTATATTCTAACAATTAAGTGAGCAATAATCCAGGTATAGAAATCAAAGAAGAAACACATGGAAACACTATGAACATCTTGATAGGCGGCGCCAAGAGAGCACAAAAAATTAACTTTAATCTAAATTCTGTTTACTTATTTCAGTCTCAAAAATGGGTGGCATTTTCTCTTATGTCTGCTAGAAAACAAACAAAACAACAAAAAAAGAGATGTTAGTAGAAGAACTTTGAGAAAATGTGTATTTCTTTTTTTTCCCCTTTAAAACAGAAATTGAGTAGTATGCTTTGAAAGGAAAACAGAATAACAAATACACCATTCATTGTATACACACAATTGTACCATTCAAATGATAAAGGGAAGATTGCACACACTTACCTGCAATGAAGAAAGCTAAGGAAATTGACCTGTCCATGTTGTTTTCAATGTTGTGGCTGCCGGGTGGGTTTCTGGTTTGGGATTATTAAACTGAATCACCTTGTTTCAAATGAAAAATACATTTTGTAAAATTCTTAGAATCCACAGGACAATGGTAGACCTTTCTGATAAATCTGAGGTTTTATTTCGAAAACATATTATATAGCACATATTCAACCTTATTCATTTCAGTTTCCTCATAAAGTGAAACCTATTCCACAAAATCTGCTCAGCATCTTTCAGTTAAACTACTATTTCATGCAATTGTGCTTCACACATAACAAAATTTATTTCCAAATTCAGATGTTTTGAATTACATCAGACAAAGCTATGCTATACCCTGATAGAATATCTATTTACTTAATTTACATTCTTTGGAGGATTTTCCTTATTTTTCAACCATATATTTAAAGAGATAAAGCATTTTACTGTCTACTCTGATTATTTCTGGAGCTTCAGTTAGCAATGGAATCCCGTCCTGCTGAGTGCTGTAAAATCCCACTGCAAAAGGAAATTTTTGAGTCAAAGCACTTATATGTTAGTTTCTATGAAAAACAAAACAGTGAGAGAAGAAAGGAGAAAAACCTAATTTTTCAAGATCTTATAGTAAAGAAAAATGTTTAGAGTTTCTAGATAGTAGATTACTCTGTCTACTACTTTCAGTTATGTCAAATGTGGGAACTTTACTCCTGCTGCAGGAACACTGTACATATCAAAGAAATTAAAACCTTGTTTGAAAAGGTAGTTTGCATTAGCAAAAATGAGACAATTCACATTTCCAACATTAATCCCAGGGAGTGATTTGTAGAAATTCAGGATTTGTCATTTGAGAGTTTTCTAGTAACAGTTCTAGCAAATATTTTAGTTTTAATTTACTTCAGTTCAGTGACTACTTAGTATAGCCAAAATTAACTAAAAAAGAGATTATAAGTTTGTGAAACAGTAAACTGAACTGAACAACTCGTTTAAGTAAGAAAATAGTCCTTGGCCAACGAGAAGATAATTTTGCTTCATACTGGAACTTCCAGTTATTTCTTATCAGATTTGAACAGGTGATTAAAGGAATGTGTAAGTTCCTTTATGATTCCTTCTCTTGCAGCCAAAGTAACACAATTCCTGTACTTTAGAAAGTCTATTAAAATGTGCTAATATTCATTTCACCTCCTATATTCATTGTAACTCACATCCATGTATTTCAAGTGCATGGGCTGACTTTCATACAATACAAAGAAGAATGGATGAATGAAAAGATTTGTAATGGAGCATCTCAGACAACATAAAAGAATATCTTGGTTTTCAGAACAGCTTGTCTGCAATATTCTATCAGTAATATTTTAGTAGGGCAATAGATGAACTTATCAGTTTAGATTAATTTGTATAACGGCACATTTAAGAGATTGACTTTTTGAAGTTTGTTCCATCTCCACGTGTAATTTTTGGCTCCAGCATAATCACTGCCGTACTGTCTTCTTGCACATGGTAAACTAGCCATCTGGATAGTGTGTCAGCATTAATGTTTTCACACCCTCAGCTTCCTGTGCTAAATGAAGTCAAATTCTTGAATTATAGCAGCCCACCTGCATATTTTTTCCATAGTCTGGGACTGCAACTTTTTTCCCAGAAGAGTAGAAGTCTTATTATTCTGAAACCCATGAGATTTCTAAGGTCTAAGAGTTAATTGTACTTTTAATTGTTTATGGAGAGGGGACTGACAAGACTGCATGAAGTCAGGAAGGATTCAACATCTCTTTTGAGCCCTTTCAGGTTCACTGTCCCCATTCATTTTTCAAGCATTCATAAGGCAATTTCAACAGATCACTTTCACACCTGTGAGACCGTAGTTGGTACTGCAGAGTGCTGTCTTGGTTTCTGTTTCATTCTGGACACCAGACTGCCTTTGGTTTCATTTGTATGTGCTTGCATTATGTTAAAAACAGATTGCTAGAAAGGAAAGTACTAAAGCACAATGTGGAATTTTTCAATTCACATCTCCAAGAAATTCTTTGTGGTCAATACATACAAAATGTAATGAAAGCTGTGAAGGAGAGAGTTCATCAGAATACAAATCTCTTGTTCTAAATCAAAAACCTTGAGCCAGGATGCAAATGTAAAAGCTTTCTATGCTAAGGTTACAGTTTCACTGAAAAACAAAGCTTGGGGAAGCTGCCAGTAGTGATTCTAATAGTGACATAGATTGTTCATTCAGAGTTCAGTACTTTTTGTTTGAACTACCTGATTTTACTTTTACTTCTAACCTACTAAAGCAGATAGCCCCAAATGTAAAGGTATGAAGAAATTTTAAGATTGTTTTAAAAAGTTAACATTCTTTGGAGGTTTATTTCTGTTGGTTCTCCAATGGATGACTCGGGATAAGGCTGAGATGTTGAACTGTCTCTTTCATTAACTATACAGAAGCTTAGGAGACTGCAACTTTGCGAACTTTTCTCCTAATTCGTCACTAAATCATAAATTCAACAGATCTTTAGTAAGAAAGCTGGCACCCCAAAAAAGGAGTTCTGTGATTCCATAATAGTATCTTCCTCTGCAGGTAAAGTTCCCAAACTTGCTGTTTTCTCCCCATTTGCAGTTACAATTAAATACTTGGAACAAGGAAACCAAAGCAGCTTGGTCACTTGGGCAGGGAGATGACTGACATTTCCCTATAAAATTATGACTCAGTCTTATCATTTAGAGTAAGGAAGAAACCCCAGAAAAGAGGATTTTAGGCAGAAAGGCAATAATTTTGTAGGGGGTTTTGTAGATAAAATGGTCAAGTACAAAATTTACGCTGAAATCTACTGATGTATGGCTCAGACACGTACCAGGAAATACAACCATTATCTGCAGCATATAGGATTTCTTTATTGCCTAGAAATGTTAATCATAATACATTCCCTCAAAGATGCTTTACCTGCAGTGTGCCTATTTCTCACAAATTAAATTTTATTCTTAAGAAACTAATGCTGTTATTATTTATTCCATTCTATAATATTATACCTACATTTACTTGTTGTTCCAAACTTCCCCTCTATCCTTATTTAAACACTGTTGATTACTAACAGCTAAAAATACAGGGGAAGAGAATTAGTCATAGGAATGGCATGAAAAAGTCTAGGGACCAAACAATACTCATAGAAATCAGTCAATCCTTCCATGGTCTCTATTAGGTTTGGAATCAGTCCAATTCTATCTATTTCTTAGTGTCAATACTTTTCATTAGACACATGTAAGGGTATTCTAATCCTCAATGAAATCTGGAAGGATCTACAATGTAAACTTTTGGGCACTGCAGACATAAAAGACATTCTCTTAAATAAGAAAAATAACAGAATGGAGGTTTTATGCTATTTTTAATTATTATTTCATGCAGGTACAATTTCAAAATGTTGCAATAGTTTCCCTTACAGTCCTAACTCACGTCTTTTGATTCTTTGCCTGTACCAAAACCAAGCATTAAGTGCTTATTTTCTGAAACATCTTAACCTCCCTCAGGCTCTTTTAGTTGAAGGCTGCAAGATTAAGTTGTCATCATCAAACAGTTCCTAAAGAGCTAAAAGACAAAGGTCATTCAGGTACTCTAAGTTCTGAAACTTTAGTGACTGTATGGGGAAGTAGCATCCAAGGCTAAATAGAGTGGA
>WAAB01006988.1:0-51601 GCA_013389865.1 Piaya cayana
CACTAAGGTTACCCCATAACCACCTCATTGTTAGCAACTGCTGTTGGAAAAATACATACCTGACTTCTTTCAAAGGAACAGTGATAAGCATAAGAATTACTGCATGTCTACTGCTTTGTTTTGGCATATAATATCAGTATTTACATGAAAAGCAGCATTGCCTTTTATTAGTATTTTTTCTCCTACATCTTAGAAATGAAAACACTTCTGAAATTAGCAGAATTCTGCAGGGCAGAGAATTATATGATGCAGAGTTAGATGTCAAGCCCTGGTTTGCTTTTTATCTGTGCAAGATTCTGTAAGAAGTTCATGAGTTAGTAGAGTTAGAGTTAAGTAGACTTAACCTGTTTTATTGTCTGATCTTTAGAACCTCAAATCAGCTTTGCATATAACACATAGTGACAAAAATTTGTGTTAGTAAATATAATCTCTTCTGTTTATAATAGAAGACTATTAGTCCAGATGTGTTGCTATCATTACAGTGATAATCCTAAAAGAAAACTATATTACATGAAGTCCTTTAGGGATTTCACTTTGCTATAGTAGGATATTATCATATTGTTTGCATTTCCAAACATGAAAAAATCAGAAGCAACGGCACATGGAAAAGATAGATTCACCCACACCCTTCCCTCCTCCTGCTCTATGGGTATTCAGAATTGGGGGAGTCTCAGACCATTGAATTCACACAGATGCTAAATGATACTCACATGGACCTTAAATTTTCAATCAGGATTGGACCTTACAGCTCACTACTATTTTGATTAGAGAATGACCAGATGGTTGAGTTTGGAAGGAATGTCTGCAGTTCATCTGGTCCAGCCACCCCTGCTCAAGCAGGAAAGTAATCTAAGCCAATAATTGTTTCAAAATTTGGAAATCTTACAAATGTCAGCTACACTAGTTACTGTTAGAAACCAAGTGAATATACATGTAACCAAAATTTTAAGGAAAGGAGCTCAAATGCTGTATCTTTCCTTATAATACCTATGGTCATAACACTAGATGGACTTTTTCCATGTTTTCACACTCCCAATACCTTAGAAATGCATGTGTGTTTATACACAAATCCCAACAGCAATTCCTTGAGATAAGACCCAGCTTTGACTATCTATATATGACCTTACCTACACCTCATATTTTCAGTTGTCATGTCACCCTCAGCACAATCCAGCATGCAAGGATGAGAGATAGGAGAATGCTTTGAAGCTACTCTGTCAGTGTTTGGGAGTGAAAGATTATCCAACTGTTCTCAATAGTGCAACCAGCTGCTATGTATTCTCACTCAGACATTCTTGAAAGCAGAGGAGTCTGGTCATCTGGAAAGGTGAAATATCCCATCATTTTACTTCCTCACTGAGGGGACACTGAGACTGTGATTGATATGAAGAGAGTCTTAAAGAAGAGATGATCTTTGAGATCACTGTTTTTTTAACCCAGCTTTGTTGACCAAGGAATGCAGATTTTCTATGACTGAAACAGAGATGCAAGTTACTAATATTTCAGGAGTATAACAAGGGTACTATAGTTCAGCAGGAAATGTGAGGTATAGTTGATAATTTGTATTTTGTTATTTTGTTGCATTTATCTTGTAAACCTTTCACAAGAAATACGTAGAAACTTTACACATTTGATAAGTAGTTTGTCTCCTGCCTTTTAGGAGTAAAAGGGACAGACCTGAGTAGGGTCGTTTCTCGTCCTTCCTCTTGCACTGCTCTTTTAAGCACTTTCCTAGCATTCCTTACATGGCTTCCTTGAGCTTTTTCAGTTCTTAATCTCCCTCTGCCTTGTTTTCCTCACATCCACCCCAGTCTTTCATCTATCCAACTCTCTGGCTTGAGATTTGTATACCAAACAAAAATAGAAAAAATATAAAAAAGAGCAGACACTGACTGGAAGCAGAGAGTGAATGTGATGTGTGTGTTACATATTGCTGACCTCAGGAAATGATTTGGTGTAATCCTTGACCTCTCCTTTGCTATCCCAGTCATACTTATTTCTGTCTGGGATATTAAATTATTACTGCCACATACAGTAGGAGAAGGCATTTTAATTATTGGTTTCAGTCTTTTTAGTCCTTTTATTCTGGCTTGCTTTCACAATGATGTTGATGTATCTTTGTTCTTTCTGACACAAATACCCTATTCTGACAGAAGTGTCTCTCCACAAAGCAATCGTGTAAGCCTGAGGCCCTGTAAATCAACTTTACAGGGAAGGAGAAACCAGTGACAAAATGTCTGTGTATATTCAAGTATAAATTGTTTTGTTTACATATATAAATTGGGCCTGATAGTAGAAGTGGTAAAACATCACTTTGGGCGATTATTTCTTTACGGAATATTTGCTTAACACTCATATTTAGTTGTCAGATAATAATTATCTCAATTATAAATATCTAATCAGAGGAGAAAGGGGATAAATACCAGGGACCTTTACTTTTTTCTGTATTCTAAAAAGGCAGCAACAAGTCCTTTCTCAGACTGAAAATTTGCTCTGGTCCTAGGAACATAAAAAGCTAAAAGTAAAAGTAGCACTTAGAAGAACTTGCCCATAACAGTCTTTAGCCAATATGCAAGGGTATTTCTTGCTTGTCATTACTTCAACTGTTGGACTTTGACCCTCCTTTGAAGTCAGTGGCATATGCTGAAAATTAAGCAAGCTCTTAAGAGTTTAGAGGATTGGTTTCACTTAGAAATAGTCAGTACATTTAACTTCCAGCACTAATTCTAAACTTCTGTCTTCAGCAAACTGTAACTTCTTATAGTCAGTTATATCCTCTATTTCTGCTAATATGGCACCGAAAGTGGCTTATGAACAAAACATATGGTTGTGCAAAGTCATGGCATGAGAGGGAGCACCAGCTTGAGTGGGCAGCTGCCAAGCTTTTAGAAAAGCACAGAATATAAAGCAAATTACAACTTTGGTCTGATAATAAATGCATGTGATTAGGCAAGAAGTAATATGTGTGTATTAAAACTGGTTTCTTAGAAGTAACTGATATGAGTCAAGATTTGTGATCACAGTTCTTGGCAGAATTGAAAATAGCAGCCCAAATACAGTGTAGTGAAGATTCAGATAATTCAGTAATGCAGTGTTTCAGAGTTTCTTTGGCAGAATGATAATAGTTGTTCTCTATTCTCTAAACCCCCAGACCTGGAAGTTATCATGTTAGGTTTTTGCAGTAGCGTTTCTTTACCTATGGAGACAGATGGGGAGCCCACTTCCTTACTCTAATGGGTTTCTGCTGAACTGAGATCCTGATTATCTATAGAAATAACTGAGCGTATGGGTAGAGGAGGAAGCAGCAAGCTGTCTGCACTGATTATCTACATAAGTTTTCCCATGGATGAGCAGAAAGCATGGGTGATGCATTCGAAATAAAAATTTTTACCTTCTTTATCGTCTCATTTAATATCACTTCCATCTTTGTTGTACCAAGGATGGATTGAACCTTAGTGGAGACCAAAGTGGTAGAAGAGAACTGGAGGGTTCCTTACTTCTTGTGCTCAGGGAAATAAGGCAATTCTGTACAAGAATACAATTGGAAATGGAAGACCTAAACTACAAGCTGCAATTTACTTTTCTAGTATCATGTATCCTCCCCCTCATATTGACATATCACTCATACAGAGACCTTGCAGTTGCCTTTAGTGACTGAATAGTACAGTTTTATGGGACTTGCTGTGAAGTCTGAAGTCTGTTTGTCCGGGCATAAGTTGTCAACTACATATTATGAACACAAAGGACACAGCACTCAAATCCTGCTCTCCAGATTGGTATATCCCATTTTAAAGCAAATTGTTTTCCTCCATAAAGTCACACACCAGCTGAAGAAGACAATGTGCCATAAATAGTGATTTGCACATCAGCATGCCAGGGCGTCCTAAGCAGAATACAATTATATTGAGGACAATACGATGATTGCAAAATCCTTAAATCTTTTCCTAACATTAAGCCTGTAATTATCCCACTGACTTAATGGGATTTCTGTCATAACTGAAGTCAGGCATTTCTTAGCTATCTTCATGACCATCAAGCAGAATAGATAAGACAGTTATTAGTTACCTTAAACAATAAACTGTATTTTATTAGAAATCTCTTACTCTTTTTCTATGTGGAAAAAAAAATCTGACAGAAGTTAACACTTGAAAAGCCAAAGTCTGCCTTGTGCCTCAAATAGCTCATCAGGGTTTAGGTAAGAAATACCTCCTTTTGGACAAAAAGTGCACAGAAGAGTGAAGTGACTGCTGTCACACCTCGAGGCCTTCCATTTCTTTTCCTCAGCAATCCGTGTCTCTCATACAGCTGACCAGAAGTGTAACTGTGCAGAGCCATGCCTAATATGCCTGAATTTATAACAGGTTGTCTTATCTGCTGCAGCACTGCACATCCTCTGCTTGGGTGAGTTAGAGCAAAACTATCACAAGGTACGTAAGTTGTTCCAGAACCAATGATTTCATTAGTTGTTTCATTCTCATTTTGGCAAGTTATATACTATGAGATACTTAAGTTGAGTATTTTAAATAGCTTTAATTATCTTAAATAATGCACACCACTCAAAATACAGAAGATCTGGCATTAAAAATATAATAGATTTCTATTGATATTCGTATTTATTCAGTTACTGGGTCTGTTTTCCTGTGCAAAGGACACGGTCTCTCCTCTAGTCAGGGAAATCAGCAGCAAATTTCCTCACAGAGTTCTCTTTGCTATAGGGGTTTGTTTATGTCTTCTGCTGAAGGCTGTGAAATGAAAGTTGTCTTAGACAATAAAATCTCCTTCAGTTCTATTTACTCTGAAGGTATATTTTTACAGCACAGCAATACTAGGATTCATTTCAGATGACTTAATGGTTGATTTTTTTTTTATTTTGTGACCACATCAAAGAAACCCTGATTCATGTCAGGATTGAAATGGCTTTTGATTGCACACAAAGCAACAATGAACTGTGAATCAATAAAAAATAAATCATGAATGAAGTAAAACTGCTTTTCTCCATCTAAGCACTAATTGTTTTTAATTTTCTTTTTAATTTAGGCCTATTTCAAAGCTAAAAGAAAGCTGTTTGGATTAAAAGATAGTCTTTAGAAATGAAGAACAAAATATTTGGTCATTTTTAAGTTAATGTCTCTATATTTTCCATTTCTGCCATCCGTCTTATTTCCTTGACTGAAATGAGTTTCAGTGTTTAGTTTTTTAGTATTTTTAATTAAGTTAATTTCTGCTGCCTGTGTCACTCCAAAATTCCATTTCTGGGAGTATATTACTTGCTAACAACCGCCTTGGCAGCTCTCAATAGGGGATGACATGTAAAAAGCAGAGAAAACACTCTGAAAATGATAGATTTCATGTGAGCAGCAGGAATAACTCAAACATGTTTTTGTAAACTGGCACTCTATCTGGTGAGTAGTAGGCGAACACTAATTTTATTAAGTAACTTAAAACCTAAAATCAAGGAGGAAATTAGAAGATTTAGGCAGCCTTCCACTTTGACAGAACAGCCAAGTACTAGGACCTGACAGGTACGGCAAAGAGCTTAGATGTTCTTCTGATATTGTTCTTAGCCATAAGCCCTCAGGCTTTGTTCTACATGCTTAGTTAAACTGTTTTTATCTTACATAAATCCTGGTAAGCTACTTTAAGACCCATCAGACTACCTCAATTGCTATTTAAGTGTTTTTTTCTGCACTAACTGCTTCTTGTTAAATAGTTTGACATTTATGTGTCTAGACTTGGGTTGTTTTGTTATTGATTTTGTACAGAATGATAACGGAGCATAGTGGCAATATTATTTTTGCTGTCATACCTAGTAGCAATATATCTCTTTGAACTTCTTATGTTAGGAGCAAAATCCACTCATCTGTAGGTCTAAATTTAGTTGGTTCTTCAAAGGATTTGGCTTTGCTTATTTTTCTGCTGCAACTAATGTTTCCTTCCTTACAGTGCTGAGAATCTTTATTTTGAGGGAAATTTGTCAAAATGCAGAGCTTCCAGCTCAATGTCTGTACAGGGAAGATGACTGTGATATCAGCTAACCCTCTCTCTCTCCTTCCCTCGCTAATGACCTTACTGTGGGTATGGAAAGCTGCTTTCTGTAGATGCTTGAAGTATCCTTAATAAGATGTTTAAAGTATCCATAATCCACTTTTAAGATAGTTACTTCTATCTGTTAAATGAGATGAGCTTTAGCTTGTCTTGTTTTTTCCCATGTCTTTTGCTGTTTGTCTACATCAGATCAAAATACTGGAAGGACTCTCATTTGTCTGGCCATAATTTAAATAGTTATGTGGCACACAACTCAGACAATATTTTTTAGGCAGAAATTAATTAAGAAGTCACTGATTTTCAGAAAAACGTGAAGTAGAAAAAAATGTACTATGAGCTACACAGGCCAGTGAAGGGAAAGTCAACCATCAATATTTTAGGACCAAAACTTGACTCTTGAGGTATTCACATTAAATATTGTACTAATTTTACATGCCAAAATCTTCACAGCCAAGCTGATGACAGTGTTGACCTTAAAAAATGACCTGGTATTTACCTCAACATTTGTTTCAAGCCTTTGATGGTGGAAGGATCTGGAAGTCATCTTTTCTGAGTGGAAGGAAAGAGATTTCACATGGAAACTACTGAATGAGTTAGACTCTTTTATGTTTTTTTCCTTTACCTCTTCCACTAGTGAACAGGGACTTCTGCTCCTCTGCAATCCTCACCTTCCTTCTCTATCCCACTGATAACTGGCGCAGTGGAAGCACACAGGGATGTGCGCACAAGGATAGCAGCTCACCTGCTCACCTACTGCTGGGACTCCTGATGTCCTGAGTTACACATCTTCCAGCATGCAATTTGTTACAGCTTTGCCTTCCTACCTGTAAGTAGATACAAGCAATTCCAAAAAACACCAGAAGGTCTAAGCCAATACATCTTGAACAAGGCAGAAAATAAATCCACCAATATGAAATATAACATCATACTAAAATAGTGAACTTCAGTTCAAAAGCACTGAGTCCTGCTTAAACATGTATTTATCCTCAGAAGATGGTTAAGCATGCAAACCCCATATTTATGTCAGTATGAAAATATAAGGAGTACCAGGCCATTTTTATATTTATTTAAGAAATTGCCTATAAGCCTTAGTTAAACACTCCACCTCCATAAAATTATCAGTCTTAGTGAACAGTTGTTCAGTTTGTAAATTATGTGTTTGTAACAAAAAGGCCAGGTTGGATGGGGCCTTGGGCAGCCTGATCTAGTGGGATGTGTCCCTGCCCATGGCAGCCCCCGGTCCATCCACGTTTCCCTGCCTCCTTCTTTTTCTGAGCTTTCCCTAAGACTCTTTATAAAAAAGCTTTTGTATATTGCACACCTTGGAATAGTATCTTAAAATACACCCTAGACATCATGTTATTCTCTAAACTGTGTGTCTAATTGAGATAGTTGTCCAGGGTTGCACTATACTCAATGAAGACTGTTGAGCACTTAGAGGTTTAGTTAACTCAGTTGGAACAAGGTGGCTGAGGCAGTGGCTTAATTACCCTTTGGAAAAATTTTTTTTGAATGGCTGTAATGAGAATTTGGACAACTAACTTAGGATGAATTCCCATCAGCAAAGATTAAGTGAAAGGAATCCCTTTCTCAATTAAAATATAAGATACTGGGTGTTTTATCATCTGGACTCTCTAGAGTGCATTCAACCTGCCTAAATTTAGCCCTTCTCTGTAAAATCTGGAAAAAGTCAGTTAGGTCAAACAGGCTTTTCAATGATTTATTTCACCTTCTTTAGACAGCTATATTTAAATCTACCAAGCAGTTTCAGATGTTCATTTCATTCAATTTTTTGTTAATGAGAAAAAAAAATAACCTACAGCTGGTCAGTCTGCCTTGTGTGAGATTTCTCACTTAAATATTAATGTCAGTGTGACTTGATGCTCTGCTCTTTCAGGCATTTGTCTGGAGCATGTCTGTCAGTGGAGATGGGACATCTTCCACATGTATGATGAGCAAGGGGATGCTCCTCAATGCCTTTTCAGCCAGTCTGGGAAATAAACAAACTCTGTACCTGAACGTGTATATATATGTCATATATATATATGGCCTCAAGCTCTGCCAGGGGAGATTTAGGCTAGAGATTAGGAGGAAGTTTTTACGGAAAAGGGTCATTGGGCATTGGAACAGGCTGCCCAGGGAGGTGGTTGATTCACCTTACCTGGAGGTGTTTAAGTCACAAGTAGACAAGGTCCTGAGGGACATGGTTTAGTGTTTGATAGGAATGGTTGGACTCAGTGATCCGATGGGTCTCTTCCAACCTGGTGATTCTATGATTCTATGATTCTATGATTCTATGTCATCATAGGACAAAGCCCAAATCTTAAAAAAAACCAACAACCAAATCTGGAAAAACAGACTAGTAATTGGGATCTAGCAACTTAGTAATGTGGTTAAACGTCTTTGAATCAAAATGAGCTCATGGGCAACATGAACACAGGTTGATGTAGAGCCTAACAGAGATTTTAGCAGTGTATGGATGATGGTCTGTTACTGGGTAGTAGTAGACTAAAGTTTATTTTCGTCACTGATTCTGTGTGAAAATCTTAGAGTGGCTGCTGTTTGTAATAGTGATATTTTACACAGTTGTGGGACTAATTTGACCTCAAATTGTTTTAGCTTAAGTAGTTTTGTTTTCATTGCATTATGCATTTTTTTTTTTTAATTTAGTTGCTTAATGTGGTTAAAAAAATAGATACAAATGGAAACCTTCATGGAACAGATATTTCTTTCCTAGACTGCAAAGACCGCAGGGTACATTAGAGACAACTTAATAAGCCTAATAACACAGTGGTGGTCCACAGAACTTACCCATTTTTGTTCCCATAAAATCCTATTAAAAGGCCTAGTCCCATAGACTTCAATGAAAAGCTCAGATTTGTACTTCTAGTCCATAAAACTGCTAAAATATTTTGGAGCTTTTGAAGCTGGTTTGTACATGCTTGTGAAATCAGCTAAATATAGACACTAGAACAGAGTAACTAACTGAATCAGGATGCAATTTTTCTGGCTGAAAATACAGCTATTGGACTAGATGATCCTAGAGGTCTTTTCCAACCTAGTGATTCTATGATTCTATATAAAGGTCATCATATACTTTTATATATAGGAAATGACACAGGATTGAAGCAGCTGCACATTGCCACCTGCTTTGGCAGAGCTTGTAATATAGAGCTGTGATGAGCGCAGTAGCAGGAAAGAGACCAGTGAAGAATTAAACGTTTCCAAACAGCTCACTTGATGGTCACATGGACAACGGGGGATTCTCATGACCTGGTACTCTACTGGTGTCAAGACACCTTGTAGGATCTTGGATTACCCACTCTCACACAACTAATATGTTATGTGGCATCATCAGTGCACCTGAGGGGTATGGACAATCCTTGTCTTGGAGGTGATTGGAGGAGCTTGTGAGCTTGTAGGTGCTATAGCCTGGGATCAGCTGAGGTCTTGAATATGGCTGCAACTAGAAGCAAGTTTGGAGAGACAACGCCAGCTTTGGGGAAGAGAAACTTGAGGGTGGGACCCTGGACAGAGGAAGAAGGAAGAGAAGGGAGGCAGAAGCCACAATTATCAGCTACAGGGTACTTCAGAAAAGGACAAATAGACCGAAATAAAACATGGATACTTACTGTGAATTAAAAATGGAAAGGGCATAGGAAGGTAGAAATTTGGAAAGAGGATGTAGACATATGGAGAAGAAAATGTGGGGAGGAATATACCTGACAGAAAAGAGAAAGAAATGATACTATTCAAGTTAGTGTTAGCCAAACTGAGCAAAGACCATGGCAATAGGGCTTTGCCCAAAATGTACTGATTAGGTTTTAAGAATGGCTGCATGTCTTCAAAGGAGAGTTTGGATTCTAACTGCCTTTGATCTCTGAATGATCATGTGCTGCCTAAGTGAGCCTGAGAAATATGCCAGGAAGTTTTTACAACCCAGGAATTGGACAACAATTCCTGCTTTTTAATGTGATAGCAATAAACATGTATCAAGTGTGGTAACAATTAAAGAATAATAAAAAGGGAATGAAGAATATTGTACATGTTCCCTTCTCCCATCCAAAAAATTAAATCTCTTTGTTGGAAACTAGAATTTTTCTAGGAGACAGTAATGATAAATAGGAGTGGGTGTAGTTAAAATAAAAATAGCTTTAAGAATAGTGATTCTAGCTCTTTGTAGTTCAGTTGGAGATCACTCTCATTTGAAAACTGGACACATTACAATGGCAAAACGTTCTAACTTGATAACTCACAGGCTCTACAGGTGGACCAGCTATGGAGTTATGAGACCCAATAAAAATAATAGTTGGACAGATATTGAGTCCATAAAATGATAGCAACCAGGCACACAGTATAATATGGTACAGATGTAGGTATATTGCTCTGTGCAGTTTGCACTCTGTTTCAACAATAAAAATGTGTGATGTTTCCACTACCCACCACCAGCCATGTGAAAGAATAAGTTATCCAGCTGCTTTCAATACAAAATACACCATCCTAAAATCAATTGATATTCCATACTCTTTATATTCTTCTTTCCTGCACATGCAGGAAGTATTAATTGTGACATGATTGTATGTTACTGTAGTTTAACAAAATGATCAGGAAGACAAACTATGTTAGCAACATTATTCAGACATTTAATAGCATTTATCCTTTTAACTTCATTATAGTGCAATGCCCTAAGGCCCAAAGTGAGTTATTTTTAACATGACTTCAGACAGAAAGGAGTAACTTCTCATATGAACATGCACTGGGCTCTTTATGGAATGTATTACTAAGGCTCCAGGATACAAAAATAAGGGGCTGCCACTTCTGTCTCCCCTCTGCCCTCAACTCTTCCCTGCAACTGCTCCATGTGGTCAGTACTTTCCAGTTTCTCCCTAAGGTCAGAAACAAAAGTCCCCAGCCCTGAGGCCTTCACAGCTGTTACCACTCTCCAGATGTCAGCACTCGCCTGTCCCTTCTCTCTCCTTCCTCCAAAAATAAAAAAAAAATCCAAAGTCTATTTAAGCTTGTATCCTTTCCCATGTCCCCCTTCAGAGTACATTATGACCTATTCTGAGAAACTGAGCACGTCTGTGTGCATGGGTGTGCATTTGCGTGTGTGTACACGTATATGTGAAAATACACAAAAGCCATTCTTTTTCTTCAGTGAGTATGCCCCCTCCTTCCTCATAAAGGGAGTCGAGGGAATGAAGAGAAGGAAGGAGAGAACTTGTCCCTATTGCAAACAACAGAGTCACTGGATGCTATCAAATGCTGGTGATCCCTCACTTCAGTGAGAGCAAAGACTCCAAATAACACTGTTACTGCTCTGGAGCAAGCCACTGATAATATTTAAGCATATTTACAGATCTGATTTCATATTGTCTTGTCTTGGTTTTGTTTCTCTTGCCTTTATTTTATTTGCTTATTTTCCTCTGATTTCCTTTACACTTCATCATCTTTTGAATTTTCCACTTCTATCTCCTCAGATCCTGTTTTCCTTTGCTTAAGTACTCTGTTGTCTCAACTGTATTTTGCTTCCCCATTCATTTTTCTTCATCCCTAATCTTTGTTTATTTGATGCCAAGGTTGGCTGATGACATATGTATAATTATAACTACCAGTCCCAGCAGCTATTCTTTTTTTCTTGCACTCTTTCCTACCTCTTAACTTCTTTTCCTCTTGCAAGATGAAAGCACTGGCACACCTTTTCATCTCTTGGGTAAGATAAAGGAGATACGCTTCTCTGCCCTCAAAAGAGCCATTCTCTGTTTTCTCCTTTATCTCTGTAACAAGATTCACTTCTGTTGGACTCTTCTTTCATTTCAGTAAAGAGAAGCCTACCTCAATATTGCCATTCATGGATACTTTTCTTACTTGTTCTTTCTTTCATGGATCTGTTCTGGGTGATCCACTGCCCACGCAAAGATCTCAGCAGTTTTCATGTCAGTGAAACACTACATGTCACTCATTGGCCTGTCTTCCCCCATACTAGAACTCTCCTGTATGGATTCATCTATTTCCCATTTAATGCCTTGCTAAATCTGTAATTTTCATAGTTTCTCTCAAGGGATCCTCATTGTTCCTGGTTTTGTCCATCTTATCAAATGGTTCCTCCATGGACTCAACTTGTCTTATGTCCATTTTATAGTTAACTGTCTTTACCCTAACATCTATGTCAGCATTAGGTGCAGTTAAATAGTCTTCTACAGCTGTTTTCTAGCCTAATTCCTTCCTACTCCAATGTGTTCAGTGAACTTTAAGTAGAATAATCTTAGTGTCTCTTGCTTTGCTCAGGTCACCTGCATCTCCTCTCCAACCTCCATCCTATTAATCCTGTTTATTTCGCCTTTTTTACTAAATAGAAATAGTTGATTGGGGTTTTTTTTGTTTGTTTGTTTGTTGGGTTTTTTTTCTAAAAGGATCCCATATTATTTTAAAATACTACATCAAACCTCTTCTAGAAAAAAGGTAAATACCAAATACCACATTGACCCTCTAATCCTGCAACACACAGTCAATTAACCAACGTACTAATCAATTTATATTTTCAACATACACCACTTCCTTATTCTTCCAGTTCTGTACAACTATTTACAATAAAAATTATCCATGATACTGTAAGCTATTTACCTTGTACATTCATACAAAGTGCCATTTCAGCTGTTGGGTGACATGCATTTAACTGCCAGCTGATCTCAATGCAATAATTATTTTATTATAATAGTGCCATTGTGTTGTTTCAAAAACCACTGTGCTGAAGTGATGAGCTAGGGAGGGAAGAAATCCTCAGAAGTTCAGGTTGTCAACCTTTTCCCTAAACCAGGACATACCTTTCTTGCATTGCTCCATTGACTCTAGCACTGACAGGGTTCCTGAGGGATGGTAGCATTTTTTCAAGCAGGCAACCCTTCAGCCAGTTCTGTACTGTAGGATGTAGTCTATTAGAGCCAAGATTGAGGCTCTATCACTCTGTCTTCTAATTTTTTTCCACTTTGCCTATTATGAGTAATGACCTTTGTCTTCTCCCCAGCTCTTGTTAAAACCTGAATGTTTCAAATTCTTTGACATAGTTTCCTTGGTTGGGATTCATCACACCTAATTTTAGTAATGTAAAAATCTGTATTAATTTTTAATTAAAATGCTGCATTGTGTATAAAAATCCAGTTGCACAAGAAAAGTGGTAATCACAAAAAATGTACAAAAAAAAATCAAAGAGTTTAACTACTCAAAATTTACAAAAATTATCCCTCAAAATTTACATGCTACATAGTATTGTTTTATGTTAATATCAAGAAATCACTTGAAAAGAAAAATATGACTGTAAGAGCAAAGAATTAACAGCGAATCATTCTGCTAGTTTACATGCAACAGTAAACAACAGAGGAAATGAATATTATGGGAATAACATGCCAAGTTGGCAGAATACTAATGGTGAGCATCCAAAAAAGAGAAGGTAAGAGTTTTCCCTCTTCTTATCTTCTGTTCTAACTGAATGGTCACATTTCATGACCTGGGCAGCCAATCCTGCTCATTTTGGTAAAAGCATTTCAGCTTGTTGTCCTCACCATTGCACACTTGTTTCCAGTTGAGGAAGGTTGCATATGAGCTCCTTGCACAACTCTGCTCCTTCCCTCCCAGCTGAATGAGAGAAGCCTAATGCATTGTACACACTGACAATGGCACAACAAGCTGGTGAAGGAGAGGGAAGGCAAGGAGGATGGGTAAGGACCCTACTGTAGAAAACCCCAGGGAAAATGCTGCAAAGTGCATTGGAGACCACCACATCACGGTGGTGCAGGATAATGCCGAGGAAATGAGAAGATGAAATGTAACTCATGAGTGGGAAATAGCAGATGTTCCTCCTCAAGGGCATAAGCAGAACTATAATTACAGAAAGCAACGACATCCTATCAAGCAGAAGAGCATTAGCTACACAGCTGAAAATACCACAAATAAATTGACAAGTATTATTATTTGCCTTTGCATAAAGTAAGTAAAGAAAAATGACACAGGAACATCCCCAGATACACAAAAAATTGGACACAGAGCTGACAGGCAGAGCTAAGAACACAAAAGCAGAGAATTTTTCCTCTTTACAAGGATACGAGATGTACAATAACATATCGATAGCAAAATTGTACACGGTGCACTTCATCAGACCCCAGTGAATTAGTCTACCCAAATCACATCTCATGTGAAAGTAACCACCAGGTCACAGATGTGTAACTGCAGTCCTACTGCATTCAATGGGATCATGTCTGTATGAAAGGCTACTTGATTGTATTTTTAAAGGATTAATCTCCAAGACTACAGTAATCCACTGTGTTAATGTACCGAAGCACCTACCTCCATCTCAGCTAACCAAGTACAAAAGTCCTTATAATAACATAACCTGAGGAGAAATGGTACAGTTTCTTTTTCAGAATTTTTTGAATACCACATGCTTTTCACAAAAACTAACCCCAAAAGCACCCTTCCACTGGGATTCACTATATCTATAAACATTTGAAAGTAGTTTATTTCTTTTCCTTTTTTATCGAAGTCCCTCTTTGATATCAAAACATTGCTATGTGACTGACATGATAAAATTCAGAGTGAATCTGTCCTCACCTCCTTGTCCCCATTTCAGCTTTAGTGTAGATAGATCAGAGGTGGGTTCAAGCTCAAGGGTATGCAAGGTTGTCACTGCTAGATCCACTCTGCATCTTATTCAGTAGTAGAAGATGAAATCTGTCTTTTAGGAGTCATCATCTTCAGAGCTATTTCACAGAATCATAGAGTCATTTAGCTTGGAAAAGACATTTAAGATCATCGTAAGTTCCAATCAGTAATGACTATGATACACTACCAAACACAATGGTCACCTCTGCCATATGAAGGTATTGCCTGAATTTAGTAAAGCTACACAAGCAAAACTGTTTGTATTGTAGTCTCCTCTTTCCTGGTGTTAATATTGGGGAAAAAAATGGTCTTAACATTCAGAGGTGACTTTGTTTGTAAGACAAGCATTAACTTTTACTTGAAAACCAGGAAAATTTGATATAGTCATTGAAGCCACAGCAATTTTGTTTGAAAGTGTAATTCCAGTTGGAAAACTGATAATGTTTACATAAAAAGAATCAACTAACTTAACAGATGTCTCTTCAGTGCATTTGAAGTCATATCTTCAAACTTCTGTAGTAAAAGCATGTTCTGTTTAATGTTTATTCTTTGTTGCATTGCAGGCTCAACATAACTGTAGGAGGAGAAACTTGGCTATTTCATCCATCAGGCAAGGCATAGGTCAGCACTGAGGTATAAGGGTGGCCAGGTGAAAATGGGAACAAGGGCCCTGGTTCTGATCAGCTGCTGCTGCTCCAAGAAAGCCTTGCTGTCAGCTGGGAGATTGGAATTCATGATGTCTGGGTCTGTAGGAGGCCAAGAACACTGAATTTATGCATAGTTCTAAGTGTTCTGTATTATTTATTCTCAGTGCCTCGGTGGGGGGGGCACCATTGGCCACCCCAGTGTGATCGGGATATTCACAGCTTGGGTGCAACTTCTCCAGCTGGTATTGACATCAACACACACTCACAAAAACTTTGCAGGTGTGTAATACAGAGAACAACCAAGTTGACTGATGAACCTTCTGGCAAAATGGTAGAATAACAGAAAAAGATACACATATTTCTAAGCCAACATACAGTATTTAAATACTACAAATTGATACACCCATTACGCTGCTTTACAGTCTCACTTTAGAACAGACTTTTTTTTGACTGTAAGATACAAAACCAGGTAATAATGCTGAGGTCAGCTGAGTTACATGGGAGCATTGGCCAAATGTCCTTAAGAACTGATGAAGGTTGCTGTTGTGCTTTGTTAACCTTCATGTACATAAACACCCCCAAACAGCCCAAGGAGAAAAACAAACCTGGAGCTGTTGTTTACATTTCACTCCCTTGTCTATTATTTACCCTATTTTGATGTGCAATTGACAACTGCAACCCCCACTCCTCAAAAATATCCATACAGACAAAAAAATAATCTCTAGTTCCATGAAGTATTAAATCGGCAAAGATTATCAAAACAATATCCTAAGGGGAGGAGAAATTTTTGTTGGCATTCTGTCAGCTGTCAGTTATACACTTTTGTTATCCTTGTCTGGCCTCTATAATTTGCCCTTCATGTGGGTTAGGAGAGAAATTTTTCTCTTTTTACTTCCCCTTTTCTGTTATTTCTGAAATGGAAGTTTTGCTATCAACATCCTTGTGATGATCCCTATGCACCTGAAATACAGACATAATGCAATAGGACAGAAAAGAATCTACAAATTAGAACGGTTCTCAGACATAAACACACTCAAAACGTGCAAAAACATCCAATACTTTGCAGTTGCTCATTGTTCTTCCTTGGAAACCTCTATCCATTGATTTCTAAACTCAATTTAAAAGTCCCAGTTTCTCACCTGCCAGATCAGAGGGAAATGGAGCAACTGGTCTTACATTGCAAGTAAGTATTGTAACAGGCAGAAAAATAAAGAACTTAAGAAGCATTCATCTTTGCTTGAAGATATTTTGAGGTGTTAATATGGACTTTAGAAACAAAACAATTAGATAACACTTTAGAATTATGAAGAAGCACATGAATGATTCAGTGTGTTGAGCTTGATTTTTCTGTGAATGGTTGTCTTGGGCAATGCCATCTTCAGTATCATGACAAAAAGTTTTCTTCATTTAGAACTGTTATCCTGAACTGTATTGGAAACGTATTTCTTATCTGTCTTTACCAAAACTCAAATGTTCCAGACTACTTTCCATTCATAAAGGAAAAACATACAGCAATGTTTTGCATAGTTCTAGAGTGTATAGTGAAAATTATGTGGAAACATTGCAAAAATAAGTTCATAATATATATGTTGCATTTTTGACAAAAAGCTTCCGCCAAGATTGAATATTTCTTTGTTTTAGAAAAGTGTTTAAAAAGAAAATAAATATGTACATTGTGGACTGCTTTTTAACCAATTCTAATTTTAAAAGCAGAGTTTGCAAGCTAGGTTGCCATTAGAGACTTTGCATTCTATCTTTAGTTGTTATTAAAAGAATTCTGCAGTTTAATCCTGGTCTCCTGTTGTCAACATCAAAAAGTGATCTCCCAGTCCCCTACTACTGCAGCCTGTGGTTAAAAGGACCACACAAGAGAAAGTTTGGAGGTGTTATTATTATTGGTCACAATTGACATGACAGGTGCTGGGGTAGAATTACACACATGAGAGACTGCGTAACATCAGCACGTATTTCATGTTTCTCAAGACTTTGTTTCTATTTTTGCTCTTTAATGAGCCCTGAAGTCAACCATTAAATGGGCCAAATGTAACTTGGGAAAACGAAAAGCAAGATGGCTTTGCTTTATTCCACAATGAACAGAAATGCCCTAATTTCCTACTTTATGACGACTCATCACGAGTTCTTCTGATGACCATCTCAGTCCTTCTGAGGCCTTGGAGCTGTCAGTGTCCATAACCCTTCTGCTGCTCTTAGTCTTTCCCACCCTCACCTTTTCTGCTGTGCAGTGGAAGGGCTCCCCCTTCCTTTCCCCACTCAACCTGTTTTTCCTGTCCTGCAAATTTCCTTCTGCAGATTCCACCTTATTAAGCTACTTCATCTGACTATTTCAGTGTCTGTGTTCCCTGTCCCTCAGTGCCCATGGAAGACAGCTACAGTTTTCCTCCACTTCAAATACACAGTTGTCTGATCCTGTGCATCCATACAAATGCAATCCTATCCACAGAGTATATTTAATCTCCTTGTTTTCTCTGGATGTCATTCTCTGGATGACAGACCTGCTTGGAACCACTCAAAACTCTGACAGTAAAAGTGATTAAGAGGTTAGTTTAGACAACTGATATAAATTTCAATGGAATAGTATTTAAAAGCTTTTATTAGCTAAAACATCGAGACTGTATGATGCAGTCATGCCTCTTTGATGATTAACGCCTTGTAGCAGTTATTTATCTTCCTATATAATTTCAGTCAGCAGACAGTAGTAGACTGCTTTCTGTAAAATCTGGTTGTCAACTGCATGTTAATGTGAGCTACACATTCTGGAGAAAAGAGGCAGCTTGTCTCATACTTGTAAATTACTTTATCAGGCACAAAGTATTTTACTTTTCAAATGTTAAGGATCTGCCAGAATTATTGGCAAACATCTAGTTTGCCAAAGACATAGTAGCTATTTCTGAAACCGTGAGGGAAGTTAATAAACTAGAAGTTCAGAGTCATCTTCCAAACCAAGGTCAAATATTAAGAGGGAAGCAGAAAATAAAATCCTGTGTGAACCCTCTGAGAAACCTCAGGTAAAGAGAAACATATAAGTTTGAGGACATCCCAAACTGAAAAGCCTATCTTGAAAATACCTGCTGAAATACGAACACTGAAGTCCCTGGTGTTATGTAACACAGAGCACCCACACTTACACAGATAAATATGTAGAGGGAGATATCTCTCCTGGATTTGGTCTTGTACATAAACATGAATTTACTTTCTGTCACTTGTATCCCTGTAAAACTTCATAACTCTCTTTTGGATTTCATAAATAAATGCTCCTAACTAGGCTTGAGTTAACAGCAGTAGGTTAACATTGGGGCATTCTATTAATTCCAAGGTGTGCAAAGGGTAGGAAAGGTCATCTCCACAGAACTGCAGGGTTAGCTTAGAAGATGGTAGCACTGAGATCAGTATGGCATAAATGTCTTCTAGTCACCAAAGCCAGTGAGAAAAGCTCCTTGGTATACAACAGGACATCCTAAGGGTGTAATTTGAATTTATAACAGTTCTCCATTCTTTTTTTAAAAATAAAAATCAGCTCTGGAAATGGGAAAGGATAAATACGGTTTCACTGCATCTTTTCATAAGTACAAGATGCTGAGAAACATTTATTAAAGCTGCAAGTGCTTGAAGCATGCTGGAATATCCTCTGCCAGATGTATGTGTCCCTTACCTCATCTAGCCCTCTGCAGGTTTTTTTTGTTTATAAGCCATCCATATGGCAGCGCCATTAAACATGTCATAAAAGACTATTCAAGTGGTTGTCTTGTTACTCTAATGAAATTACATGTTTTTTAAAACCTTGCCATTCCAACTGCCATATGTTATGAAAACTCAAGTCTGCTGGAATGACATTTCATGTAAAGCTTAAATGCCTCGCTGGTGAATATAATTAACCATAATAGCATTTTATTATCTTTAGTAACGATTGCAACTGAACTAACAGTTTGCAAGTCGTGCCAGCTCACATAAAAGAGAAAGCAAATACAATACATCAGCTCGGGAGGAGACAGCTAGTCCTAGTAATTGTCCTCCTGTCTGGTCTAGCCATCGGGGTAGAGGATAATCCTTAAAGATTACTGATTTAGGGCATAACCATTGCCATCAGGAGGACAGTGAGGCAGGGAGTGACTTGAGGAGCATCAAGGGAAACCAAAAGCTGGACTGAGCTGCAGTAGGAACATGCTGTAGAACCAAATGGGCAGAGAAAGCTACGGCTGTTGTATGCTAAAAAAAGGGCTTCATGGCTAGTTTTGCAGACTTGGCTTCTTATCACTTGAAGAAGATGCAGTGCTGTCACTAGATGTTCAGCTGGCACTGGGAGAAGGGTAATACCTAGAAGGCTGACAGTGACACGCAGCTGCAGACAGCAGCCTGCCCAAATGGCAAAGCTGGAGCAATAAAGGCTCCACAAGGTTAGGTTTCCCACTACATATATTCTCCAAAGTGATCTGAGCAACCTGATGCGTCTGATTTCCTGCATCCAATAGATCACAGCTAAGAGAAGACACAAAACAGAAATAAGAGATGATATTACTTACAGAGGGAAAGAAGGTAGGAAAAAGAAGAGCAAACAAAGGAAAAGTTAAATGTTTGCACAGGTATAAGCAGCTATACCAGGAGAAAGCAAACATTCAAGGAGAAAAAGCTCTTAAACTCTGTATGCTACTGCTGACATCCAGCTGGGCTGCTGAAGCTAGTTACATCTTTTGTAAAACTACATGTGAATGATTTTTTCCTTCCTATGGAAGAGCTAAAATATCCTGAGATGGATCACTGTTCTGAACCTGGGAATATCCCAGAGAACACTTTGGCTGTATCTGTCCACTTCCCTCGTTTCTTCCTTGTGACTCTTTCCTACCTTCTGTAGTTCCCACTGGAGCATATTACTGTCATCACAACTCTGCTTCTGTTTAACTAGTTACTACCAATGAAAACCAATAAAACCGACAATAAACACAATTTGAAACACTGGAGATAGACTGCACAAGACAAAAGGAAGAAATGTTTTGGCTGAAAGCACCTCTTGCCTCTTTCAAAATCCTCTTTTAATGAAAGACATTTTCTACTGAATATTTTAATTAAATATAAACCTAGTCAAGGTAAAAATGTACTTCTATAATTGTTCTCAATAGGCAAGTTCAGATTTTGAATCCATAAGGAGGGGTGCTATTCACTTGAATGAGTCTTACCCTTTCTTTAGAGTGGTGAAGTATGTAGTTGAATAATTTGTTGTTACTGTTGATCATGTCAATTATCAGAGCTGGGTTTTATCTTTATATGTGTTCAAAACACTGAGAAATAAACCAAATAAAGATATTGATCTTTTAAAATTTATTTTATGCATTATAGCATTGCAATTAGACTGCTGCTAAAGACCTGACAGTTGACAAAAGAATTTAATTGAAAGGCAATTGACAAAAAAGGCAGCAGATGATGGACCACTACCCACTTCAGTGGATGAGTATCATCTGAGGCATTTACCTTGCTGTAACTAATTCAGTCTTACAGCAGAGCCAGGAACTGAACCCAGACATCTTGATTTCCAGTCTCATAGCAGAAAACTTGGCCCTATTTTGGTCCCATTTATCCCCTTAAATATGTTTTCCTGTCATCGTAATGTTCCTGGGAAATAACAAAAAATCTGATCTATGTATTCTTGTCCAAGAGCCGCAAGCTTTTGTGAAATTGTTGGTGTGTTTCCTTTCAGATAGAAGATGTTATTATTTTAAAATGAGCCATTCCATACTGAAACATGATCTTATGAGGTCTGACTGCTATCAGTTATCCTCAGCGAAGAGCAATAAGTTTGGTAGAGCTGTCATTTCAAAGACCTCATTTGATGTGAAACTTGGAGCCATCCAGCTTCCTCACTCTGATAAATCCATCAAAATTTTCCCTGGCTCTCCTGACATCATTCAACAGCTACTCATCCAAGACAGGGCATCGTTCAGGACTTTATCACTACANGCATTTCTTCAGTTTTTAACGATCAGGAGATAAACCCCCCCACCCTATAAACTCTGTACCTTCTCATTATGTTCTTTTTTTAAAAAATTCCTCTGCAAATTATTATGGAAAGAAGGCTAATAAAGTTTAGAGAAGAAGGAGAGAAAAAAATGCTTTGAGATTATTAGGAACAACTAATTTCACATAGAAGGCACAAAGACAAAGGATTTTCACCTTTGCTTTGAAGTAGCATCATGCCTTTTAAATCCATAATCTGGGAGATTTGATGTCCTGAGCACCCAAAATTCACTACTTTCATCCCTTTGAATCACAGAGCAACAAGAGTCTTCAGGCATCAAAAAGCCTTTGCTGAGAACTTACAGGACATCAGATTTACTCTGCTTTCTTTCCTCAAGTTCTTACCCAGTTTTTGCCATGTTAAAGGTCTGATTTCTCCCTCCATGATCTCTGTCCTGTCTATTAGGATGGCTCTCTCTCCAACTGACATATCCTAGGAACTGATCTCATCTGGACTGCAAACTGACATCGTGACAGATGGAAAGAGAACATTGACTCGTTGTCACAAGAGGAGCCCTTGATTTCTGTTGTTGGGCTTGTTCTTCAGAAGTGGTCACTAATTAAACTGGGGAACGTTTCTCACCAAAAGGTTTCAACAGACAAGTTGCCTGACTGTTTGCTGGTTTTATTACAATAGTAACCATTTATAGCATGCAACTGATTACTCAAGGAAATAACACTACCACATCTTCCTTCCTGGATAAGAGATATTGTTCAAAGATGAGAATAAGAAATAAGGAGTTTGTTGTATAATTTATGTATACTTTCTCTATAATATTTTGATCAAATATGCCCAACTTTTCAAGGTCCTATCTCCTCTTCATCTCTCTCAACATCAGATGGCACACTGAAAGAAGTGGTGCCCTCATCCTTTAAGCAGATGAAAACTCTATATGGCCTCTTGGAGCGATCTGGGTAGAATATTTCTGGGAAAAAAAATACTTGCACCATAAGTATCTAACATAGCATGTGTGACTTTTAAATACTATCAAAGATGAAAGAAGGGGTACAGTAGACGTTTCAATATGTATATTTTTAAAATCTTTTAATATTGTCATTGCTTAGCCTTGAAATTTTCACTGATAAAAAGAGAAGAAAAATTTTAAATATACTTAGTAAAAAATTAATCTCTAGTTCTCCCTGTGGCTTTCCTTCAGCCATCCAGTGCACCACTGCAGAACCTCTATGAGGGCTCCATACAGGATCCAGTTCTTTACATTTACGTCTGTCAATACCTTTTATAATTCCTTGCAACTTCAGATTTTTTTCTTTCACAAGTAGCTAAGTCCATGATGTCTCTGTCACTTATATCACTCCAAATGTCCAAATCATCTCTTAATTGCTATTTCTGGTTCTTTTGCTAGAAATATTTCTCTCTGGAATACGCGTTTTTGCTGGTGTACTACACTGAGTTTTTTGATTGAAGTTTCTTTTAAGTATTATCCTAAAAACAATGAATTTCACATAGGGCATAAGGGGGACTTAGCACTAAGTAAATGATGGTAGTATCAAACACTTAAAGTATTTGAAATGCCACAGAATTGGATTCTTTTCCCCCACTAATACTATTCACAAACCCCCTGGACTGTAGTTTTTCCTCTTTTATATAAAATAAATATAATGAAAGGAGCAAAAGAATGTTTTTACATTAAATACAGTAAAATATTTTATAGTAGTATTGCTTTCAATATTGAGTTTGTGTATAATAGGACATGTAATCTAATAAATGTTTTGTTTAACAGATGATAATATGAAACAGATATAAATAAAATCCTCTGTCTATAGTTAAGCTTTTAAATTGGATCTCTAATTGTCGTTATATCTTAGGGTTTATACCTCTAATACTCATCCAAAAAATATCTCAGGTTTCATATACTTTCTCTTTTCTTCCTATAGCCTTCCACCTCCTCCTCCATCCAATCCCATAGTCTTCTTATCCTCATCTTCAAACAGTTCCCAGCCATTCTCCTCCTTTGCAGCAATCTGCCTGCTCTGGCTTTGACTCAAGTAAATATGAGCTGAAAAATCTACTCTACAAGCCCTCTTTTTTCAGGAATATTCTTCTGGCTGTTCTCCCAAGCATTCTCCACAGTCTTCCTGAAAATTAGGCAATGCCTTGAATTGTCATTTGATAATGAGGGCTGCAATCAGAAAAAGTTTCTGCAGAGGGAACTGGGTACTATAACACTTGAAACATCATCCTTGCATTTCCTTCCTTTTTCACCTCTAAGTCCTATTGAAGATATCGATTACACTACTATATAGTGAAGATATCATATACACTACTATATAGTGACTAAAGATATTACAATTTGGACAGTGATAAACCTACAATCTTTTAAAAACCATATCCCAATATTTCTGAGTATTATCCATGCTTGCTTCTTGTATTTTTTTTAATGCGAAAGTGATAGGATTTTCCTAGCCACAAACAAATTAAGTGGCTACAATTTCATTAATATTCAGGTATTATTTCTCTTACTAAACCCACAGCAACTGCACTAAATTCTCAAAAAGATTATTCAGTTAAGGTTTTCTTAATACTGGAAATGCATTTGAATTTTTTTGAGAAAAGTAATACTTATTCAAAAATTAAATGGAAAATCATTTCCACCCCAGCCAACCTCATTTGGCAAGTGGTAACAAAAATGCCCAAACAAGACAAACTAGAACATTTGCAATGTGTCTGCATACTAAATGACTGTCTATATTTATATGAGTCAGAGCCAGGATTTAAATACTATTTAGGGGTTTTAGAAAAAAAAAGTCCATTATTAATTTCATGGTACAAGACATCTTTGCAGGTTTCACAGTTTTTCTTTGCGTAATAGTTTCATGCAAATCTGGGATCTGATCTAAAATAATTAATGCCAGTTGGAAAACTCCAGCTATGTTTAGTGCAATCAGGTTCAGCCTGCAATATTCCCTGTAGCCTTGTCTACAATCTGCCATCAATAAGCTACTGATTTTTTCCAGTTTATTCTAATATTTAGTATTTTTTCAAGTTAGTCTTAGTAATTCTCTTGCAATTCTCAAGCAACACTGATGAGATGAATTTGTAAAGAGTAGCTCTCTTATGACAGTAATAAGCATATGAAATTGTCCATCCATAATTTTTGCAACCATATAAATAGTATATGTTGACAAACAAGGGATGACATTGAATTTTCAGGCATGATGGCAATGTCATGGCAAGGAAGGTCAATGTAAAGAGTTGGTAAAACTAAAATTATAGCACAAAAAAGCTTACGAGGAAGGAAAGATTTCTTTATTGGTAAAACAATGTTAATCTGAAAGAAAGACAAAAGATTGGCTTCTGAAGAAACTTAGGATGTAGGAAATGTTTCTCCAAATATGTCAAAGTCTGTGCCATGCAGCTTGACATGCTGTGTAGCTAAGAAACTCCCACTCTATCATCCAGACATTAAAAGTACTAGGTCTTATATTTGCTTGCCTGCTGTATGGAAAATGTGACTTCCAGTAAGCTTGTAGCAGTAAATGACACATAAGAAGCTACGAGAATTGTGCATTTATTTTGTGAAACATGGTTTAATACCGTCTTTCATCCTAAAGTTGAATTAAGTGGTAACATGAAGAGGAGAAAGTGAGGTGCAAATCAAGGATAAAATAAAACCAGTTGTGTTTTGAGAGTTTTTTGAATTTAAAAACGTGATAAAAAAATAACTGTAAATATATATGATGGTGGTGTATGTGAAATGGTATATTCACAATGTAAGTCTGGATTGCTTTTGCCTTTCTCTGCAAACTCAAAGTGGCTCATTTAATTTCCTTGAAAATTTCTTCACTTATGTGAATATTTCCAAACACAAATTTACTCATTTTCCAGGGAGAGTAAAAGGATATGTAATCAAAACCAGACTTTTTCTGAAAGGAAACTGGCTCATTTTTAGAATGAAAATGTGTCTTGTGTTAGGGAAGTGTGACCATTCTTGATTTTGTGACTTCCACAAAGCAAAATCCGCCCTTCCAGATCATTTTTTGTGAAACAGAAAGAATAGGAATTCCTATACTGGATCAAACCAGAGGCCTGGGTAGTTCAATATCCTGTTTGCCACTACCCAAGAGAGCAGCTTCAGAAAAAAAGCATGAGAACTCTCCCATTTCACAAAATCTACCTCCCTCCCCAGCACCTCCCCTATGTAATTATGTCTTCTAAAGTTGGAAAATAATATAAGTTCTTAAATTAAGAGCTTAACTATAAGTTTCAGAAATTTACTATAAATTAGAATAATTTTATTGAAGGTCTTTTTGTATATTTCTGCTATTATAAAATTATGTCACCCCTGCTTAAATTCTTTGTAATGAATTGTGTGCAGACATGTATATAATTTTAGGATTTGTAAGAAAAAGTTGCCAGAAATTACTCTAATCATCTCAATACCTGCAACTAATTAAAGGATTTTTCCCGTTTCTATTCTGAGGGGGAGGAAAAGGAAAAAACAAGGAGAAAAACATTACCTAGTCAACAGTTAAGCAATTAAAACAACCTCCACGTGGGAGGGGTGAAGTTATGAGATGCACAAATGCAAGGGGGTGGCAAATGGCTCTAGAGTGATTGTGCTGTAGGGCAGACACGAAGAGCCGCTTGGCAGAACAAGGAGATGTTATGCCGCTGCTTTGGCAGTTGCAAGCTGAAGAGCATCAGTGACTGGCAGCGAAGCATTTACCGCAATGTCCTACCTGCAAGTGGCCTGATGCTAATGTGAAATGGCAGCTGAAAGCAGCTCCACACAACTTTCTCAGCCTCCCTTAGTAATTGGTAACCTCTGAACCCTGCTCACATGAGTAGCTGGGGAGAGCTCCTCCCAGTTAGACAGAAAGGTCAAGCCAAAGCCTGATTGTCTGGACCTTCAAACATGTGACCTTCTTCCTCAAAACTTTCTTTCTCACACCTAAAGATCACGCCACTGGCCCCCAGAACTGCACTTTGATCAGTGCTTGGAGCACTTTATTTACCTTACATATTAAACCCAGTCAAATGTTCTTGAACTGTACAGTATCAATTTTTCCCAGGTCCCTTAAGTTTGGGCAAAGAGAAACTAGCCTGTCTTAGCAAACTTCTACTTTACTTAGTGCTGATCTTGGACTTTTGCAAAACTGACAGTATCACTAATCTAATCCTGATGTCTACAATGAGTTTTAACACTTGGAAAATCCAAATGAAGTTTAACCAGAGCAATTTACTGAACTTTTAGGTCTAACATTTTTCTGCCTTTAGATTGAATATGACAGTATGTCTGGATTATCCCGGTATTGTGAAAAGTGGAGTCAAAACCTCAGTCCAGGAGGCTACCAGGTACTACAGCATCCCCAATCACACTTAGCATAGGACTATGCATGCACTAAAGCCTTGCCAATCCTTTTGAGAGACAAAATAAGGTCTTTGGTTTTTAAACAGAAAAGTTAAAAAAAAAAAAGAAAAGCAATCCTGTTCAGTTTTTATGAGGCTTAAATATTTTTATTTGGAAAAATACCTAATTATTCTAGTTGCAGGAAAAAAAAAAGTTGTTATTTGATTCCACTAAAAGCATTTTCTGGAAATACACCTCAATGGCTGATCATGCTCCTGTGTTTCAAATAAAGATTTTGCTACATGTTTTTGGCTGGCGGAACCTCTCTTGTTGCCCAGAATCCTCAACTCTGTCTCATGTTAAATACCTAATTTCCTTTAGTAATTAAGAAGGAAGTTTGAGGACAATTATTGCTATTTCCTTCCTACCTTTTCATCTGCTCTAACACCAGTTTCTTTTCCTGTATTTTGATTTCTGTTTTGGTGGAAATTATTTTCAAAGGAGGCCACTAATGAACTGGCAATGTCCCTGCTCACTGTGGTATTAAGAATAACTGTTCTGGCACTCTGTGATGCTGAATTTCACACAGCAATCACTGTCAAGATCTAAAAAGTGTTGCAAGTTTTACCAGTACAAAAGAACATCCTGGTACTCCCAAGATTTGGTACTCACTTAACCTAGTCAAATTCTTTTGCAGTTTAGAAAGCCAGCTGCCTTGCAGTGACCGTCAATTTTATTGTACAAATCAATTTGTCTCCACTGACGGAAAATAATTGCAAAGCAAACAAATTATGCATGCTACATTGAACCCTATTCACTCAGGGGATGCTGAGCTTACAGCTTGAGAAGATTTTCCTCTGCCTGTCTCAGAAGTAGGGCTTGCTATTAAAAAAAAAAAGAACCAACAAAACATTAAAGAAACTTACTGTTCCTGCTCTAACTGCTGCTGGAGAACTCCAGTATATTAATTTTGCATTTGTCAAGGCATTAAGATGCCACTACATGGAACTTTTCTGAGTATATTCAAACCCAAGTCTATGATAGGGCTTTATATACTACATTTTTAGTACAAAGAGCACTGTTGTTGGAAGCAAAGCATTTGAAAGCTGCTAAAGGCTTAGAAAGTCACTCTGGATCTTATATAAAAGCACAGTCCAGCGAATTTGTATATAGGCCAATATCCACAGAGGGATTTAAACTCCTGAATAGACTGTAGAGTTGGAGTGTGTTTACTCAAATTTCATTCCTCAAAACCACCACCATCTTTTCATCTGCCACTGGAAACATTTAAATTCTGTCAACATGCCTAAAACTCCAGCAGTTCTGCCCCTGCAAACCCCTCAAAGTACCTCCACTCAGGGTGCAGGTCTGGCTACCCTGCTTGGAAGATGGAACTTGAACTCTACAAAGTGTGGGTGCAGGTGTCATTTCCCAGAAAACACCTACCAGTAACTAGGGTTCCCCAATAAAATTGAACAGCCTCTGGAGGTGGTTCCAACTGGACTACCCTTACTTGAACAGTGCCATGTTCCTTCCTTCCCCTTCTGGCATAACAAATATTCAAGTTCTTTGGTGAAGGGCAGAACAAAATTAACCTCTCAGGAACACAGTCAGGGATGTGTTTTCCCACATGTCTCTATGAAGCCTCCCCCAAGGACAGGATAGCATCCAAGTTGGTGACTTCAGCCAGCTCCTGAGAGGGCTAAGATAAGGCCAGCACCAAATCCCAGGAAGTTTTTGAAAAAAAAGAGTGATCAACCTTTAGGAAAAAGTCTGCTTATAAGTCCCAGGAAGAAGGAAGCATTTCACCCAGATGGGACAGTCATACAGCTGCCAGAAGAGGCACTTTGCACCTTCAGCACTCCCTAAGAAGTCAGAAAAGTCCATGATTAAAATTCTGTTGCCTTTGGGCGTCAAAGTCATAGTACCTACTGTAAGTACAAATAACAAATGCCAGGTCTCAATCCTAATTGAAGGCACCCAGATTCAGACCATATCGTCTCTATAGGCTCTTGCCCTAAATTCAATGAGTAGTGAGCTCAGTGCCAGGCCTTGTAGAGCCTTCCAATATCCAGTGGACAAAAATCATATCTACAGAAAATAAAAATAATCATATTTATATATTTACTTCCATCTACTTAGTTCTCAGGTGCTGAAGGTGAACCTTCTCCTCATCTGAAATACTTCTTCATATTCTGATTCTAGGCCTGTGAGGCTACTTATTTTTAGCCAATGTTCAGTAGTATAGCAGAAAAAAACCCTGGGTAATGTCAGTATTCTCTGCTATCAATAAATTTCAAAAGAATAGTATCACCTTAGCTATTTTCAAATAAAAAAGAGAGCTATATAAGTAGGGCTACTGTTGATGTTTCCAGTCTGTCCTAAAAATCACCTGGGCAGTGTCTTCTAATCGTAGTAAACCAGAGTTTAAGATTGCATTTTATTCTAGACTTAACTATTTCATTTCACTGCCTCAGTATTTCAAATTGAAATGCATCAGTAAGATATGTAGCAGTAAGCTGCAATTTTTTTTCCGCAAAGATGACACTGTTTGATGAAATACATACCACATGACTTCTGTTTTTTAAAGGTGGGGTTTCTAAGAAATGAGTCCTGTGGTGATACTCTAAGTCTATATTAAAGCCTCCTGGACTGTCCATTATTCTTTATCTTTTAGGAGAAAATTGTGGCAAAATTTATGAACTTGTATTGACATAAATTTGTCAGAGCTAGGATATTTTCCAAATTCTGGAAATAGGCACTCATCATTAGAAAAAAATGTTGTAAAATCGCCTGTGCTGAGGAAATAGTAAAACGCTACTTCTTGTTTGACAGGGTAAAACCTACATGAAAGAAAAGCCTTAGGAAAGTTCTAAATGCATGAAATGAGGCATGGATAGGGGTACAGCTTCCTCCTTCTTAGGTGTCAGAGCCAGCAAACCTTTAGACAAACAGCAGTGAGAAGCCAGACTTCCTCAGTTCCAATGCTCTTCAGCCACCCCAAGCTACTTAACAGACATGAAAGAAAAAGAGAGGCCAAGAAGTCAGTGGAGGAAGTTACAAAACTCTTGGTAGCATACAGCCTGAATTCTTTAATGACATTTTTAGTAAATGTTCTTGCTGCCAAATGTGGTTTGCTTCACCACCAGAACTGTCTCCATTAATAATGCGTAACTCCACTTGAAAATTACTCCTGTAAAACACTTTCTTAACAGCAGACATCAGCTTTGGACATTGCTGCAGAAGGTGGTAGAACTTGGTTTTTGCGAATGTATGAAGTTCTTTATCTAAATATTTGTAGTTTAAAACTTGCCTAAGAACTATGAGAATTCCCAAAAGAAATCCACCCTGAGAGACTAAAGTCAAATGACTGGAGACCTGGCTGGGGAAGAAGACATTGCCCAATCTAGTTAGTGATGAGAAAATGTTTGAAAGAAGGACAAATTTCTCATTGACCTCCTCTTCCCCACTAAGCTCACATTCTTCACCTCCACTTCATAATTTTTCATGGAACCAGAGGAACAACATGTATTTTCTCCATATGTTTCTGCTCAAATTCTAGTTGCATTTACAGAGAGGTTAACTTTCTAAATAAGAAGGGGCAAGAACGTAAGCTCCACACTTATATAAGAAATAAAAAGGGGAAGAAGTATAAGATTTCAGATGCTTGAATGATTAAGTGGTCTGAAAAAAATCTAAAGATTTTCAAGAATACACTTTTCATGAGATTTCCAGGACATTTTTCAAATACTCCCTAAATAAAGTGAAATATTTTTGCCTATCTTAATTTTGTGTCACTTTATATCTACCTTCTGCTGAAATTTTGTGAACTTTTGGAAATTAACATCTGGGGGGCTAAAAAAGTAAAGAAGTGTGAGAAAAAACAAACAAAAAAACCCCAAAACAAAAGGATTTGTTTAATCCATTCATTAACATTCCATCAATGGTCTATGAGCCACCTTTACTATCACTGTAAGCTAATGATAAATATAAGTTAAACTATATATGAAATATCATAGAATAAAACTTGGCTTCTACTGGGCATTTTTGCACAATTTCTATTTAAACACCAGATATCTCTCTCTCTCTTTTTGTATCTCTTTTTCTGCTAAATGTTAATTGTGTGGTTATCATATCATTATGTAAAAGGAACCAAGACGAGCACTAAACTCAATCATGTATAAAGTAAACAAACCACGAACAAGCAGATGGCACATTTGGGACCTGACCCTGCCCCGTAAAGTCATTTACTATTTTAAAACTGAAAAAGCAATGTCTGCATGCTCTTTCTCACTAATTTAGCAAAATCATTTTAAAACTACTTTTTGCTGAAACTGGTACAACTCTGCTCACAATGACCACGCTTCACAGGTTCTGTACATAAATTCATGAAGTACACTTTTCAGATCTACACTGATTTAACATTCAGCTAGCTCCTTTACATTTAGTGTGTTTCTTCTCATTTCCCATCTGCAACTCTAAGGGATAAGGAAGCCCATCACACTCATTTAATATTTCATCAATTGCATTTTAAGCCCATAGTATAACCATGCACTGCTACTTGGACAACAAAAGGAAATACTGTATTAAGATAATATTGAATCTTTTAAGCAACGTAAAATCAAGAAAAGGACAAATTGGGGCAAAACTAGTGCAAGCAAATGTGTCCCCAGCAGTTAACTGTTGTGATTCAGCTACCAAGAACTGCAAGAAGGGCATGGGAAGACACTGCCCAACACTTACTAAAATGTGCTTTTAGTTTGTTCTTTGCAGTCACACAACTGCCTAGAGTTGGATTTTGCCCTCTAGGTAATCATCACAATTAATTGGGCATGCAATTTATCATAGTCTAATTAACTGGCTTCTATTGCATTTACCACTGCTTTAAAGTAAAGGAGCTAATTCTGGCTTTTTGTTTGTATCACTGGCAAGGCAGTTTAAGCACATGGATTTGTGACTTCTAGAAAGGTGTTAGATTCCCAGCAACTTTGCACCCCAGAAGGGGCAGCAGTCCACACCAGTGGTCTAGGTCAGGTGTGTTTGTGTTTGTTTTGCTTGTATAAGACTATTAGGCTGGTTTCTGCTGGAAAAGACCTTAACACACTTGTAGTGTGTGTGTTGGGATGTGTGTCTGCATGCATGCTTGTGCAATTATCTCTGCTCTCCACTGACATTTGTCAATTGCAATCAACATTTGAGAGAGCAAGAAAGATCTCAAAAGAAAACCAAATCCTGCTAAGGTGACTTCACAGTGAGTTTATTCTTGCTTGGACTTGGGGGTTCCGCTTGGGAGCTCTGGCTTGAGACACAGATCAATAGGACACCAGACAACCTTGGTTCCTGTGCTCGCAGTGTTATGTAAACTCACAACTGCCCCTCTGTGCTGTTATAATTTTCCGCTGCTGCCATATTACTTGCTTTGCTCATGTTGATCCAAGAGTCATTTTGCAGTTATTAAAGAAGATGGCAATTTCAAAGGAAATCTCACAGAACTACACTGTGTTTACAGCTATGTCCCTTTTAAAGCCAAGGTAGATCAGTGATATCTGTATAGTCATGATAGGGCACAGTTGCTTCTGAAAGGCGATTTTTTTTCACCAGAAAGCTTCTGAACAGAAACTCTGCTGGCTTGTTCCTACTGACATTGCTAGTAAAGACAAGAGCATTCACATTTGTTTGCCTTTGCTGGTGCAACACATTCTACAATGTTGAGCCCATGTAGACAAACCTGTCTTCCCACCATTGTCTCAGGAAATAAGATTTTAGACAACTTTGTTGCCCATCCCTCTAAGGTTGATGATACAGCCAGTCAGACACTTAAAAAGCTCCAGGGAAGCATGTACAATATTTTTTATTATTCCAGAGTTTAGCTGTACAGAACTGTACAGAGGAAGGAATTACATAAGGTGATGAAGGATGGATGAATTTCAATCAAAATGATAAAAAGAAAAAAAAAATCTTCAGCATTGTTTTTGTAGCTGCATGAGAAAGTAATATATTCTCCAGCACGATGAGGCAGTTTGGCTACTTTCTTTGATTATTCAGGCACCTTAACAAATACCTCTGTGTGCTCATAATGAACTCTCATCATCAGAACTCTCATCTGTTCCAAAGGGTTGTGTGGTCCCTTCTCTTAGTCTGCACATTTCAAGGTTGACTTTACACACAGAAAATCAAGATTGCAAAAGTATACCTCAACAACAGGGCATTTCCCATTTGGTCCTAAGCTTCCCATTTTATTTCCCACCCATTTAATCACAATATTTAATTTTAGAAACCAGACTGCCAGGAACATGCCTGCACCACCCTTTGCATTTTTAACATGGACTAAATAGAAGGAAACTCTAGTGTTACAATAGCTTCAAATCTTTACATTTACCTCTTCGATGAAATAGATTTTCAGTCATAGTTGAAGGTGGACGATTGATTTAATGGTATAGTTATACTGCACACTACTCTGATGAATGGTGATAAGTTATTCAAGTTACCTTTAAACCAAATACATCTGGGCACTGGAACTTGTCTAGCCATAATTGCTTTGAGCTCTTCAAAGCTTTTTTTCACCTCACTTTTTGACATGCCACAAGTTTCTCCCTTTTGCTGCAGAACAGAAGCTAAATTGATACTAGCAGCAGAAGGAAAACCAAAGTCCTTGAAATTTAGTCCATCCCAAGATGTATACTGGATAAAATATAAGACTTAAAATTATCATACAATCTAAGCACAAAACTGATCTTAGAGCTATGGTCTCAGTCACATACATTTACATTAAAGTCCAGTGAGATGAAATCCTCCAGATATACTCCACCTCTTCACATGTCCAGTCTGGTAAGAGTATTCAGCACACTTGAATAAGAATGAACAACCTCTGAAAACAGGGAGCATAGTCATGATAAAATGTTCTGTGTTTTTGTCCTTTTTTGTTGAAAACCTGTTATTTAAAAAAAGCATAAGAAATATCCAGTAGCTTACTCAGAATAGGTTATTGATCAGAAAATGGTCCAATTAGAAGGACCAAAAGATTTCTTATGGAGTGAAGAGCTGAAGATGTAGCAGCTATATTGTAAACATTGGAGTACCGAAGGCACTGCCTTTTGTAGTTGGATTTTAGATGCAAGTTGACACAGCTATTGGAGTTTTTTAGATGAGAAACATGAATTCTGACTGGACCAAGTCTGTCAGTGTCAGAGGAAAATCCAATTTGTAAATCCCAGCAGATTCTGAAATAGGAGCTGTACCCCTGAGCACACCAAAGACAGATGGTTTTGGGCAAGCCAACAAGTAGACATTTCAGTGAGCATTATTAACAGTGGAAGCAAAGTAATTTGCATTTTTTTGGTACACAAATTGAAGTAGCTGAGCAAAGGTTCTAAGATTTTAAAATCTGGACTTGTACAATTCCTACATCTAAAATGAAATGGCTCGGTCAGCAACAGGTTTTCCCATGTTCTATACACACCAACCATTCTATGATCTCTGTGATCACATGCCCTGACTTCTTATGGTCAAAATGAGCCTACCTTGATAACAAGTCTGTACTGACTTCATTCTCGTAAGACTGATTAGAAGGGATGAGAAAACCAGCCTTAAAGATGTCTGATAATCTTTACCATGAGATAGGTTTACTTCATACTAACTCTTGTGCAGTCCAGTTTCTTAATTTCTCCTTGAAATTTGTAGTATATTTGTGATTAGACCAGGCATCACTTTCTTTGGACTGTACAGGAGAAAATATATTCTCCAAGGTTGAGTAGCAATCGCAACACCCAGTCCTCAAGCTATGGTTTCTAGAAGTCACCTTCTCTCTAGATTATAAAAATGTATTTAACTCCGTTGTCTATATTCCTTTCTTCATACATGTATGTGATCTATCTCCCAGAGGTTTTTACCTTCTCTAAGGTAATGACAGTTTGATTTTTTGTAGATTTATGAACTTTTTTATAACTACATTTGTGAATGACATTAATGTTGCATGAGACATCCAAGGTATAATTTAATAATATTAGTTGAATATCGAGTTTTATGGTTCAAATATATATTTAGATGAAATATTGTTACAGACATAAAATGCTGCTTAATGTCAGTATAAAAGCCATGCTGTCTTATTTTGTTTTAGTTAGCAGTACTTTGCCCCCTACAATATATTGCTGTGTACTTGTCTGTGATTTTTATCTATGAAATTTTGTTTTCTGATGGCAAGTGTTATCTTTATGCCTGTTAAAGAAGAATAAAGCAGTGAAATCTGAAGTAATTTTTTATTAATTTGACTTACATGGGTTTCATCAGTCTACTCATCATTAATCATGCATTATTGCTATCATCTGCATTAGCTGTTACACATGTAGCTTTGATGGAAATTCTCATTTTAAAATGGATCCTAAAAATGCACCTAAACTAACACCACTGTACAGCCGAGGAGAGCAGGCTATAGTAAGCTGTGGATGTGCTCAAATGAAGAATAAGCACAGGATGGTTTCAACTAGCCTACTAATCATTGACAGTCAATCAAAAGTTAATGGAAATACACGCCAGAAGAACTGCCATTGATTTACACATGGTTGAAGGAACCAAGAAGCCATAAGACCCAGTCCTCACACTATCCTCACCTACACACACAGTCTTAAACAATCCCTGATCCTTAGGGCAACCCATGTTATATACCTGCTCACCACACAAATGTGCAAAATACATTGGGATATGCAGACAAAATGCGGTGAGTTGAACCTGTCTGGTTGTCCAATGTCCACCATGCTGCTCTCTCACTCCTCTACAGCAAGACAGGGAAAGAAAAATAAGATTAAAAAGTTTGTGGGTCAACATAAGGACCCCGATTACTCTCACAGGCAAAACAGATTTGACTTGGGGAAGATTAGTTTAATTTATTGCCAATTAGAAATAGAGTGGGATAGGAAGAAAATAAAAAACAAACTGAAACCTCCTTCCTCTCACCCTCTTTCGCAGGCTGAATTTCAGTTCTGACTCATCTTCATCTTCCCAGTTAAGAGGCACAGGGGAATAGAGGTTATGGTCAGTCCATAACATTTCACCTCAGTTTCTTCTCACGCTGTGGCATTGCTCCAGTGTGTGGTCCCTCCAATGCGACACAGTCCTTCAAGGATTGGTCTGGCACAGATCCTTCCCATGGGTTACTGTCTATCAGGAACAGACTGCTCCAGGATGGATCCCCTACTGGGCCACAGGTCCTGCCAGACAACCTGATTGTGTGTGGACCTCTCTCCATGGTCCACAGGTCCTACAGGAACTGCTCTTGTGCAGTCTTTCCACTGGGTCATAGCTTCCTTGAGGATATATCCACCTGCTCCAGTGTGGAGTCCTCCACAAGTTGCAGGTGGATATCTGCGCCACCATGGTCCTACATGAGCTGCAGAGGGATAGGCAGCCTCACTATGTTCTTCACCATGGACTGCAGGTGAATCACTGCTCCAGAAACTGGAGCACCTCCTCGCTCTTCTTCTTCACTGACATTGATGTCTGCAGGGTTGTTTCTCACATATTCTCGTTCCTTTCCTCTGCATTTTTCTACCTTTTCTTAAATGTGTTATCACAGAGGCACTGCCCGTGTGGTTTAATTGCAAGCAGTCAGGAATAGCACTAAAATGGGAGGAAAGAGTTGCAAATGAGAGGCAGGAGAAGGAGCACTCCCATGTAGAGGTGAACTGCCACTCTTTGAAGTCAATAGCCCTTGAGCATGGGGCAGCCACTGCCCCTGCATGGGTAATGTGGCGCAGAGCCTGGCTTATCTTCTGGGACTCGGCAGCAGAAGGAAGCAACAGGCAAAACTAATTTGCAATGTTCACACAACCTAGTGTGAAAAGGTCATGTTGTTTGCCCTACTAAGAGCAGGCAGTGCTGTGCATGCCAAGCAACAAAGCTCAAAGAGGTATAGTGCTTTGTTTGCTGTAAATTAAGAAACACAAAGCTTTTAAAGTTAGGTAGAGATTTTTACTTATTGAACTTCTGGGCCAAAAGTTACAAATATGCTCTTAAAGTTTCTTGTAAACATACTCCTTGAACTATTCAATATTTAATTTCTATAGTGTAACAGTGCTGATATTTTTATACATTTAGCTGTAGAACAAATGGGGGTAGCCAGCACACGTTGCACAGCATGTATTACATTGAATTGTTTGGGCCTAATAAGTGAGTTTTTAATAAAAAAGGAACAGCTTTTGTTATGGCAGGGAAAAAGACTTAGAACAGTAATACAAATCGGATACTATAAGGCTTCTCTCGGATTATTCAAAATAACAATTGCTAATAAGGTAGAAAAGAAAAACAGGTCTGTCTTACACTATATCATAGATTATAAATGGAAAGGAACAGGCATTAGAAAGATCTTCCTCAAAATGTGACTGCGTGCAAGCTATAAAATAAAGTTTCCATCCTGCAGGAAAATGATATCGCAGAATTGTGTTTCTGCGTGAATAATGAAATGCTAAATATCCTGACTTCATCAGAAAAAAACACTTTCCAGTTGTGTCTTTTTTGTCAGTTTTATTGAATTACAATTTTGCAAACAAAAAGAAAATCCCTAAAAATGCTTAATCAGATCCAGTGTGGAGCACTGCCAGTACTAATTGCATGAAAATAAAGATTATGTATCTTGTGTCAGAAAGAGAAAATTTAAAGGGATCCATGTGCATTACATTACAGAGTGCACAAAAACATTTAAATTCTATTTTGAAAGAAGGAAACTCTCTCACTCTTCTTTTAACTCTATTATTAGAAGGTGATATAACCCCTTAAAGAAATATTTAACCTCTAAGTCTCTTCCATAATTTAGAATAATTCCTGATAACAAAGATTAGTTACAGATGTATACCAATGATTTTGTCCTTGTTGTTCTGACCTCCCTTTTGAAACTAGAATTTATCAACTGTAATTATAGATGGATTTCAAAGATATACATGTAAGTTTATAAAAATATTTTTAAAATTATATATGTCTTTCCATAATCCAATTACACATAGCCAGTGCAGTAGCAAGCACCTACCAAAATAGTCCTGTATTTATAAAATTATTTATTTGCCTGCTCAGTGATATGACTACACCTTGCCTTATGCTGCTATTAACATCTCTAAATGGGATGGGAAAATGGCGTAATGCTTTTAAGCTCTGCCCATAAAGGCAGTCTGGGTCACTGCTGGTATTACAGTGAGATGCTTACTGATGTTGTGCTGCAGAAGTGATCCTCTTCCTTTATACCAAGGCCACTCAGCATAAGTGCTGCTGTACCAGTGTGACACTGGTGGCCCCTGGGAGCCAGACTGGGGGGACATCCCTCATTCATCACATACTCATTTAAGCAGACCTGAAGCTAGAAACAACATGGCCACCAAAAAAGTCCTTACAGAGTAGCCTTTCTTCTGTTGTCCTGCCTATGATGGGTGGCTGGAAGCAGCAAACCTCCTTGCAGAAGTCTGGCTGCCCCATCAGGGAAGCCAATATGAAGCCCTTTGGCAATGTGAATTGAGAATGTATGACACCAGAAAAGACAAATATCAAAATGGGATCTCTCCTCCAACATGCTATGAAGACAAAGACAGCAGGGGAAGGATATTACAACCTTCCCATCTACTCCTTTTACATTGTATTAGCTTTAAAAGAGATCTTACACAATAAAAGAATATAGCATGAGAGTATCTCTGACAGAACCTTTGTAAAAAGGTATATCTGTCTTCGGCTCACATTTCCATCCAAGCAAACTGAATGGCTCTGTTCCCTGTTGTTCTTCCATTCTCAAGGCTGAATCTTCAGTGCTTTACTGCTGCAGGGGGAATGCTTACCCATCACAAGGATTTCTCAGTCTGTCTGCAGGCATCACCATAGAGACATACAGGCTTGTCTGACTGTGATGGCTGCTTTTGTAACATCTCTGGGTTGTGTTTGAATTGCAGTGCAATACTAGAGTGACGGACACAAAGAAATGGCATTGGCTTGGCAAACAGTGCTCAACATCTGGCTCATAGGACTTAAAAACAGACTGTGATGTTGCTTGGGAGTCCTTCACTTCAGCTACTAAACTGGGGAAGAACTGGAGAAGAACTGTATAAACACTATGAAAAATGATAGTTGGAGTAGTTGCTTCCAGTTTGGTATTTTGATATTTAAAGTTTCGTTTTCAGGCAGTTAGTCTAAGACACCTTTTGCTTCTATCTGTAGGAAAATAAAGATGTTCCTTCCTACATGTGGGTGGCCCAAGACTGGAAGTTCATTTTGTTACAAGAGATGAAGACATTAACAACTGCAAATTTTTCTTCCTTTTTTTATTATTGGGGTGGGGTTTTTTTGATCTAAAAAGTTTTTATTAATGGAACAAACAGACCAACTTTTTCTTTGGCATAACCCATGCACACAACTTGTGATCTATCCCTGATATTCTTTATATCTGTTCGTGACTTTTCAGCCATGTGAATGAAAGAGAAATTCCATGTATGACCTAAGCAGACCTTTCTCTTTGGTCTTTATGCTTGTAAAGTTGTTAGTTAGATTTGCATGCTTTATCTTGTTGGACAGATTCATTGCTGGCAGAGAGATGAGGTCTAGACAGCTGGCAGGTCAAAGTGTTTATTAACATGATTGCTTCATGCAGAAAAAGTTTGGCTCCATGGTAGAGAAGATCCCCTCTGAAACAAATGTGGAGACTAAGAAATTAATTATTAAAGAGGATGTTACAAAAACATACATCAATACTGTTCAATATGTGGCTGGAAGGTAATTGAATAAAATTATGTAGACTCTGACTTAAAAGGAGAGGGAGTCTCATGAACACATGCTATAATTCCTGACAGCACCGTCTGGCTGCTGGAGCTGTCACGCTCCAAAGCAGCACTGGAAAAAAGCCAAGCCCAGTCTGTAAGGCACAATTAAAGCATGATGGAGCCTGCCAGGGAACTTTGGTTGGTTTTCCCTTCTTTCCTATATTGCTTGTACTTCAGCTGTAGGAGGGCAGGTTTCACTGAAGCGTGTCCATCCTTCTTCCTATTCAGAAAGTATTTAATACCCTCCTAACTTTATATTCCATTAAAGTCAGCACATGAACACCTTCCAGAGAGGTGCATGACAGTTCTGATCACTGTGTACATTTTCATGTATTAATTACAGAGCTGTCTAGAGCTGCTTAAATTTCACCAGCAGTTCAAATCCTTTTAACCATATCATTGTTGTGGGATAGGCTGTTTTGGCTTTTGTTATTGTTGTCGTTTTCTTTCCAAACAAAACTATTTAATATTAAGCACATATTTCTTGATTGAAAAAAATATTGATGAAGATTTATGTAATCCAGTCCAGGATACAATTTCAAGCCAATTCTTTCTGTCCCAGATAAATGTAGAACTGAATCTCTATTAGCCTCAAGTAAAAGTGGAAGGTGAGAATATGCATTTCTTTACAGAATTTGACTGATCTCTTCCTTTACCATTTTCCCTCACTCTTCCCTTCCCTCTTACCTCCCATTTTCTCAAGGTGCTTCCTCAAAGTACCAAGAAAGATGTCCTCAATCCAGTACAAACTCAAACTGATTTCTGAGAGACACCTGGGTAATTCTGGTAGTCTTTTCCACCTCCAAGGATCTGAAAACCAAGTATTCTTTCTTATAAAATAATGAAGTATTTCTGGAAGAATGAAGCTCTTCTCAAGAGCCTTATAGTTTCTTCAATGCACTTTAATATATTCCACCTATGTAGGCTGTTGCTTGTGAACTAGCAGGATTCTGATCTTAACTTTCTGCTGGACACCTCTTTTTTTGTTTGTTTGTTTGTGGATGATGTAGAGAGACACAGGGAGGCTACTCTTGCTCTATCATAACAATTTCACATTAGTGGTATAGTAGTATAGAACACTAGTTTTTCAAACAAAATAATCTAGGAAAGAAGTGCATTTTCTGCACAGTCATTCTGTTTTGCATTTTAGTGGGGTTGGGCTTACTGTGATTACTTGAAAAAATCTAAATAGCCTTATGAGAATATAGGAAATACTTAGTGAAATCATATTTTTAAGTGTGCAAAATATTATGTGCATAAAAAAACCCAGCCAATAGCTAACAATCTGGCATACTGTTCTGATTTTGTTAGCTTTGCCAATGTTTTCACAGGATGATGGCTTTAAAAAAGTGATCCCAGAAAACAGTAGTAACACATGTTACTGGAAATAAAGTCTGGTGGTGTACCTCTTGCTTGTGTTATCTGTGGCATATTTGGGATTCAGAGCTTCCTTACCTTGGTAAACCTGGGCAAGGAACACATACCCATGTTCATGCAGTACATTCACTCCTACATAATTACTTTTTGTTAATGCTATGAAATAATTTTCTTGTAGTTTTACATAGTCTCCAGTCCTGCAGACATTCAAGTACATGAATAACAGACTCCTATCTTCAATCAGATTATAATTGCAAATAAACTACTTAGGCATTTACAGCATCTGGCTGTAGAATTAATATCCTTCATCTCCTGGCTTATCTTAGGCAATTACAGTAAGAGATAGGGGCACAGATCGTAGGATTCATGCAGTGTGGACTTCTTTACCTAATATGAGAAAAAGAGTTTTTAGAAATCAAAGAGCAATCCAGACAGCTAATCCAGTATCTCCTGCAATAAGTACATCAGCTCAAAATTTCACACACTGTGCTACTTAGGTGAATAAATATTGTTGGCATAATGAGATTGTTATCTAGTTCAAGCAAAAAAGAAGTATGGACTTATGCTTTTCATCAAAATGAAGCAAATTTTTTGAATCACCTTAAGAAAACATTACATCTGATGTCACAGAGGACAATATCTTGCAAGATTACTATTAATCTAGCTTTACTCAACTGTCTTGAAAAGAAATCTGTGATTTCTCTGGTGTGTACAAGTGTAATTAACAAGTATGTAGACTCAAAACAGTGCATGATATTAACAACCTTACTGTAATATGCTGCATTTTGACCTAAATTTCCTCACAAATTATCTCACACATTTTTCTACATCATATAATGTTTGTATTTCTAGCGGTAAAAGTATTTTTTCAATATTTTGCTGAAAGAGATAAAAAATCCACTTCCTTAACAGCTTAAAAACTCAAATGATGTAAACATTTAAACAACGTAACTGTACTCGGGTAGTCAGACTCCTTGAAATGTATTTTACTTTCCAAACATTTTTTTTACTTGATGGTCCTACTCATGGTGCAAGAGATTTCAGAAGAGGAACACTCTAAAGATTTAAGACTTTATCACATATGTCTTCAAAGGATAACTTCTGAAACTTTGCTTGGGAAAACATGTTGTTGATACTGACTTGCCTATGAACAACCCATCCTACTGCACATGTAGCCTATTCAGATACAGATTTATGTCCAAATTCCTAGTGCCTAGTGATTTTCTGTCCAAAATCGATCCTAATATCACACAATAGATTTTTAAAGAATCATTGTGAGCTATATCAAAAGAGTTAATGAACTGAATTTAATATGCTAAACTAATATAAAAAGAGGAAAGAAAAGGCTTTTCTAAATGTTGAAAGTTGTTTTTAGAAAATAGTTTTTAATGTGTTAAGACATGTACAAAAGTGCATTAAAGGATTAGAAATATTTTCCTGCAAGTACTTAAAACCTAATAAATAATGAATGTGTTGGTTAAATACATGTGCAGAAGTACAGAGCACTACCAAGGAAAAAACTGCATAAAACCTGGTTTTTGAATGGATGTGCACCATTGTTTTTAATATATAAAAACATTGAACATACTCAGTTGCGCATGAACTGAAAACAAAAGAGGGAAATGTGCTTGAATTAACATTTTATTTTCAAATGAAACAAATTTAAATACTGCTGAGAGCAGTGAGTTCATCTTTAGTTGGATGGCAGGGCAGCAGGCTAAGGTGAGCAGAGCACCATGATGCCGTTCAGCGCTGCTTGAGCAGCCACAGAGGTCTGTGCAGGCCTAGAGAGCTGAAGTAAGACCACCACCAGGGCTTCTCCCTGCCTGACTGTGACCCACCTCGAGCCTCACGCTCCTCGTGTTGGGCATGAGGGTCAAAAAGTTCCAGTGGGTCGTATGGGTCGTACGTGTCTTCCATCGACCGGCGGAGGAGCTTGTTGGGCCAAGCCTCAGCAGGTCGCAGTACAAAGTCGACTCGTCCAGCCTGTTTCATCTTGGGAGGGATGGTGACCCTCTTCATCACCCGGCTGTATCCTGCTGCTTGGGCACTGACTATGTATGTCCCTGGAGGCAGGAGTCGCCAGTAGTCTCCATCAGCAGCTTAGGAAGGATAAATAAACAACAAAACTGAGCTAATTTTTTAGTCTTCCATCTTTTATAGTTAAATTCTCTCATAGATGCACATGCAGAGATAGCACAAGTACTTAGGGGGTGGGTTTTGAAAGGATCTCAGGCTTTTATTAAAATTTTGCAAAAAGTTCAGATCCATCATCTTGAATGATAAGAAAAGATTCCACCTGTGAAAAATCTGGCCTTTGGGAGATAATGGAGTAAAATTCACATACAAAATGTCAGTGGCTGTTCTGCCTGTATCACAGGGAGGGGAAGTTTTCCTTCATGCTGCTTTCTTGGGGGTGCAAGGAATAACTCCAAAGAAATCAAATGAATTTAAATCTATGTGTAACTTAAGAAAGTAAAAGCAGAATCCAAGCTGCAATATATATATACACATACACACACATATATAGCATGTCTATGAAGCTAAGAAATCTCTGCCTTTATGATATTACATCCAATTACTTTGTAGACATTATAGCACAGAAGACTATGGAGTCAGAGCTGCAGCTGGTATGAATTGCAATTAGTGTAAAACTGGTGTAAATTTCCTCCAGCTGAAGGTTAGAGCCTGCAGGCAAGTGCGAGCATTTTTAAAACAGAGTATTGATTCTTCATATTCTATTTCTATTTACCATTTTGAATGGTAAGTTTCTTAAGTCGGTTAGCGTTGAATTAATTCTATTTTCTCATGGCATTTCTCAGTCTTTTTTTAAATACTGAAATTAGAAGATCATATGACATTCCTACCCCACCTAAGTCAAGAACAAATATTCCTTTTTCCTTTAATGTAAACACGTTTTTTATTTAATTCTTAATTCTTTAAATGTCCATTGCCAACGGAAAGCCATTGTCTGGGAAGACATTTGAAACGGACCCTAATTCATGCCAGAGTCTCTCATCAGCCTCAAGAATCTGCATCATCTCCACTATTGTCTCCCCTCTAATGTTAGGTTTTTTGAAAGCTGGAGAGCATCCACTACATTATAAACCATCCTGGCTTTCCAAATTGATTCAACAACTATCATTAGAGCAAAATGTTACCATTCATGTCTTCTATTTTGCACTCCTATGTCCTAGCCTGTTCTCACTGAAATCAATAACAAAATGAGAGCATTGATTTCAGTGAGAGGTTAAAAGCTCAGAATTTTATGACTGTGAAAATTAACAGTTGCATATGCCTCAATATATGTTTACCAGCTGTTGACAGGTATAAAGTGAACATAATTTAATGTTCCAGTTTTTTTGCATTTGCTATAAGTATTGTCCAAACTCAAATTATATTTATGTTTTCCCACATGAACAAAAAAAGATTGTCCACTTTTCTGTTACTGCAGTTATTCCTGTTGTTAAAGTCAGTGTGGACTTGATTTTAATGTCTATACCTCATGCTCACAGTGTTTCAACTAATTTATTCTATAAAGGCTCCACACCTCCACATGCTGAGTTACTGCCCCTGCTCAGGGCTATTGCTATATTCCCCCAAACATGAAACATAAAAGTGGATTTCTAAATATCATTGAAGACACATTGGCTTTGATGGACATCAGAAGGTTGTCATCCCAGAGTCATGAGAGCCTCAGTGGCTACTTTAATATCTCTCCTCTTTTTTTAGTCTACAAACAAACCCACAGCTGAGCCTTCAACTCTCCATCAAAACGCCATTTATATCAAACACCACAAGGCTTTTTCAAGTTAAGCTCTCAATGCTTCCACTCTGCCCCAGGGAAAAATCTCAAACTGAAAATATTACCTGTGGTGACATCGTGCTGGATGCCCCTGACTGAAATACGAGCATTTTTTATTGGGTTGCCAAACTTATCAGACACGATTCCTTTTATCCCTCGATGAACCTGGCAAAGTAAAGCAAAGTTAGAGATGGAATCCATTTACTACAGTAATTTATTTTTTACCACCTCCTCATATTCTACAAGGAAACTCCTGTAGAGAGGAAACAACTTTCAAGAGGTTCAAACCCGTTATAGAGGCTCTTGGGTGCTACTCTTCCTTTGGATCACCTCCTCTATTTTGGGAACTCCAAGGGGGCTGAGGGAAAGAGATAACTGAGCAAAAGCTTTTTTAGGCTAGGTATGTCGCTCTTCACTGAGCATCCCTTCTCCGCAGAGATCACTGGCACCTCATGATCTGACCACAGTATTTAAAGATTGTTTCTGAATGTCTGCCCTAGACACAGACTCACAACAAATTTCAAAAGTTAAGGCTTTAAAAATAATCTGATGCTCTAGACACAATGAAAAGGCATCACAGGTGTGATGAGCGTGGTTAATTCATCATAAAACAGCACTAAAAGATGTGTGAAATAAATCAGAATCAAGACGAAATATTGGTTTTCAGGCACCTATCAAACAACACGCTGCCATCACAACAGTAAAATCAACTAATGAGGACTGCATAAAGAAACTAGGTCTTTAGTATTTGTTGAAATACATAGTTCTCATTGTCTTTGACCATGTCTAAAAGGATCCCAAACTGCTTAGAGACAAAGAACAAAAACTGAACACCTATCCGGTAATAGGCACACTGATACTAATTAAGACAGAGCAGAAATATAAGACTAAAATAAAATGAAAATGTCTATATTAGCATTATTTAAGGTATAGTTTTTAATGCAGTATTTGTTATTAATTCTCAGATACCTTTTGCACATTAATAAATACATAATATTTAATGTAATTTTTAGTTTGTTAATATTCTTATTTAGTATCAGTGAGCAGGAATAGGTGAAGGAATTATTTAGCTACTTGGGGTTCATGGTTCTGCTGCCTCCACATCACTGCATGTCAGAATGTCATGATAACAGTATGTATAATATCCTTTTTCGTTTCTCTACAAGCACAGAACGCAGCTGCTTGAGCTGGTGAGACCCATTCTTGGTGACAAACTAAAGAGTGATGTGAATTCTGTCATACACAAGCAGCTCATTGTACTTGAAGCTCAGTAAAACACAACAAAACAAGAAAAAAAATCCAGATGTTTAAACATTAAACTTCTCAAGGTTCTTTTTTGCATCCTTCCACAACAAAACATTTTCTGTTGGAAATTCTATACAACTTTTAAAACAAAAAGTAATGCTTTTTGATTTTTCTCCTGAACTGCTATTATCAGCTTGAGCTGTTCTTTACTTTATTTCCCGTATTTCTTTCTTCTTGTCTCCATTTTCCCACTCCATTATCCTTTACCACAGAAAACCAATAGAAATAAAGAGCAAAACAATGGAAAAATGTATTTTTTTTTTCTGTTGGAATACAAAGATGTTTAAAACTAAACATTAAAATATCTAATTTTATTCATAATACAAAGCAGGAAAAAATATCTAATAAGAGCAGTATTTTATTTATGTGCCACTGCTCTTGATAAACAACCATTCTGTACTGAGCGGAGCTATTCACTGAAAGGTTTAGGAACAACTCAGAATAAAGACTTGAAAACTGCCCGTTAAGAGCTATTAAGATGAAACACTGCAATTTGCTCTTCAGCTGGACTTGAGAATTTATCACATGGGCAGTGGGTAAATCTGGTCAGAAGAGTGATCTCAGAACCAAAATTTAATTTACAGTGTAGACATACTCAAAATAGTATTACCTCATCCAACTTCAATAACAATTTTGCAATTACAACATGATGGGATAAAAATGACAAAATGGAAATTTCTTTAACAAAGTTCATTTGTTTTACCTAGTAGACATAAAATTTTTGGTTCTGCCTCAAGTCTGTGCCACATAAATTTGAGAGAGTTTTGATACCACTTCTGGTGGGGAGAAGAGATTGGAGTTTATGAGAATGAATTCTACTTCTGCGTGTTAAGCCAAGCAAATTTGTACACACACCAAATATCCTGGTATATATCAGAATAAGTAAAGTTTGAATTGGTTATGGCAGACTTAATCCTTATCAAGGGTAATTCAGTCATCCTTATCTTCAAAGTTGTTTTGCTTACTGTCCTGCATTTACTCAAAAAGCTTTTCCAGCATAGACTTCTACAGTATCTCACTCTATAAAAATCTTTACATCTTGAAGACTTCAACTGCAATATATATGGATTTAACCCAGCTCCATTTGGATTCACTAAAACTCATTTTCATCAGACAGCTGTAAAATGAAATGAGTTTGGTGGTCTCTACTATAGACTTTATTGAATGATAATACTTACCACAAGTAGCAAGAGGTTGCTCAGAAAGGCCATAAAAACACTCCTAACAATTTTAAATTACTGTGTACTCTATCAAAATAAGGTATGACAGAAAGCTAATCTACTAATGGCTTAAAGAAAGATGAGCAATTTCTGTTTCTGTGTTCACTTACTTATTGTTAATGAGGTATTTGTTTTTGCTGAGCTTAAACTTATTAAAAATTATTTTTAAATGGCATGTTTTAATGTTCACAGGCATACAGCTGTTCCTTTAGATGATCAGGCTTCAGATCTTTTTTAACTGCTTTGATCAAGAAATCAAGCTGGAAATGGTGCAAAGAGCATTTCTAGCAAGATACTTAAAGCCTCCTTATTTCAGCTCAATCCCGTTGTGTAGTAGGGTTTGTGCCACAAATATGAAACTTGGAGAAGAAAATGTTCCAAAAATCTCTCTGGATAGCAGACCTTGTTGGTACATTCCCCAAGAGAAAGGCTGATCTTAAAGGTCTTTCCCAAAGAAAAATGATTCCATGATTCACATTTTTCTGAATACGTGGGTCTTCTCTAGCCTTAGATTTTGGACAATTGAACTATAATATTGCACAAAGTATTTGCAGACAATTCCCCTTTTCACTTTTTGCAAGGCCTTGATAGTCCTCAATCTCCATCCTTCCTGCAAGACAAGCAAGCAAGACAAGACAAGACGAACTGTGTGCTGCTAGGCAAACTGAGGCACCAGGGCCCACTGGTAAAACAGTAAAAGAAACAAATATTGACAAACAATGAAGAAGAGAAAGCATGAACAGGAAGGTCTGTAAAAGCAGAGCCATACCATTTCCATGTAATTCAGAAGAGCATCTCTGTTTTCATGCCAGATTGTAAACAGCTCTTCCTCCAAAGGAAACTTTTCACATCCTACTTCCACAGTAACTTCAAAGCAATTTGTGTGAAGGTAATTAAAATCTGCCATACCTATAAATTTAAAATGAAAAAGGAGAGATCATGATCATGAAGTCACGTAACCATTAAGTGGAGCTTTGCTGTTGCAGCCAGATAAATGCAGTCCTCCTGGGTATGGATTAACATATTGTGAAGTGTGTGCATGACCACTACATAAAAAGTATTCAAAAAATTCCCAACGCTACAACTCATTTCAATTATGAATTAACTAATGACAGTGACAATTCTTTCAGGTGAAAATTATCACTTTAAATTACTATTCACCTGGTCAAGAAGTAGCGATAGAGAGACAGGGATTGGTTAATCCTGGTAATTGGATAATCAGCTGTATCAGAGGTGATTGCCAAGGGTCACCAGCAAAGAGGTGACCTTTTACCATTAGTATGTTCAAAACTGTTTCTGTACAAAAGACATTGGATATAATTTTCAGAAGAATGTAAGCCTAAAATATTTAAACCTAATTCTCATTCATGCCTCAATGCTTTCCAACTGCCTAGTTTCAACGTGATTATTTGGAAGTCCACCTGAGTCCTATTTAAAAACATAACCGAAGCACTGCCGAAAATTTTATGAACATGGATATTTCATCCATGCTACTATTTCAGGAATTCTGAAGAAAACTAAACAGTATTACTGGGGAACCAAATTAACAACTTAAGCACAAATGAATGAGATGTTTGTCTCTGTTGCAGTTCTTTTGAAGAAGAGTTTATTTAAACTGCACTTGCATAATTTGCAGGATGGATTCAAATCCAGGCTGCTAAGGAATGAGAGTGTAGCATTAAGCATTTACTTCTACATTTCAGATTTTAAAACTAGAATGATATTGCATGCAATAACAAATCTGACCTTTCTACAACTTGTTAATTGTTCTTAGGTCATATGAGGACTGAATACATCCCATATTATCAGAATATAAATGTTATGAACATACATTTTGCTGCTTAAATCCCTTACAAGTAACTTTTTGCATGAGTCTGACTTAAAGTAAACTGAAATTATTTCTTTCAAAGGCTTGATACCTCACTTGATATGATGTTAAAGTGTTTTTTACCTCCAGTGAAGCTGTACCACTCAGCACCATTTATTATACCTCCACGTTTTACAAAATTTCCACCACAACGGAGTTCAGATCGGTCAGAGATAACTGGATGTGCATCTGCATAGGCTTTAGCCAGCATTTTAAACACCTGCAACAAAAGATTTTGAAATACATTTCCTTTTACAAGCTGTAAGCTTTGTCATTGCAGCTAGCGACTATTCCTGTTGGGAGCCCAAACAATGAGCCGCCCTGCATCCTCAAGGCTGGTGAAGGAGTTGAATCTACATGCAAGGATATTTTACCATTGTTTTCACTTGTCAACTTCTCCAAGATCCTTCTCTGCAAACCAATGTATTTACCCTCAAATAACATTAAATAAGAGTGGATTTTGTGACACTTGACTTCAATGTATCTGGGGCAGGAGCAGAGGGCTTGTTTGATTTTACTTCAAGTCCTAGGTTTAAAATCTGAAGTTAGTTCTCTCCAATCATTATGTTTTAGCTCTTGCTATTTTTACTCTTTCAAAAATACTTACACTAGCCTCAGCCCAACCAGATGTTTGCATTGGCTGTTGCTGTTTAAAATAGACAGTGCCAATTTTCTTTGCATTCATCACTCACACAGGACAACCTGCCAGTTTAATCTCTATGACAGTTACTTCTTTGTGAGGCAGAAACCATTCCTAAAAAGTGAAGGACAGGATCTGGTGATGGAGCATGTCATCACAGATTTCCTAAGAGTGTGGATACTGATGAATAGCAGAGGAGTCACCACTCAGAAAGCGAATGTGACAGGTACATGTAGTGAAGGCAGAAGAAACAGCACTGATCTGCAGATACCATTCCTTTGAATCAAGTTCCTGCCATTTTTGTCCAATGTTTATTCCAAATTTGCACAGGAATCCCGTCTCCTTTTTTACTATTTGAACATCACTTAAAAATCAATAGTTTCAGATTTCAACATTGCAATGTTGATGCTACTAGATCTTGCCACTCAGCACTGTGAGCTTCATTGCATATTGCTTAAGACAACACATTCAAGAGGTTGGGTGGCTAAAACCCTATTTTTAGAAGTGATTCAAAAACTTTATCATTGATGTTGTCATCAAGGATAAAGACCAAGATGACCAAGCACACAACTTTGGTCTAGTATTTATGAATATTTCCAGCAATCACAAAGCTGAGCCAGGAAAGGTGGAAAGTGAGTTAAATCTAAATGTAAATTTACCCAAATATTTGTGACAGACACTTAACATCCTGACTTAGTATAAAATGCTATTGTGTCTCCCTTGAATTTTGATGTGGCTAAGTATTGCTCAGGCCAGACAATCAGGTCTCCTTCAAAGTTCTGCTGGAAAGAAATGGATGTTAATTAAATATGTTAAGAAGAAATTTTACTACCAATAGTTTGAATTTATAACTTTCTGGGCAAAATTTAAAGTAATAATGATAGAGTTATTAAAGCTCCTGTGCTGACTCATTTATGGTTGGACTCGATGATCTGGTGGGTCTCTTCCAACCTGGTGATTCTATGAAAAAGTGGTTTTAATTGAGGACATCCCTAGCCCTCCCTGGTATGTTTTAAACTTTTAAGTTTGTAGCTATCTTCCCAGGCTTTGCAGCCACTCACTATGCAGCAGTCACCAGTGTGAGGCCGGTGTGAGATCCTGTGCCTCAAACTGTCACAAATCAGGGATGCCATTAGGGCTTGCCCACTGTGCTGGGATGGAGCACTTTGTACACGTGACTGCATCATTGCACTCAAAACTCAAGTTCTGTCACTGACTGGAGGTGATGAAGAGGCTGTTGTCTTTCCATCCCACAGGTGAACTCTTTGATAAGGCACACAGAGCCATATTTGTCCACCACCTGTGCATAAACTGAGATACCTCTACCCTAGGCAATGGGATTTAAGTGCAGAGTTTTATGATTTCCCCTGGTCCTCATGAAGAGCTGTAACTTTCATTAGCACTCATCAGATATTTCCTACATTGTCTTCTTACCATGCAGTGTCTGGCTTATTTTACTGCTAAATCATTGTTATACATGCATAGTCAGTAGGTAACATACAGCTCAGAAGAAATGGATTGATACAGAAAATATTTAATAATCATAAATATTAAAATATTTTATATGTGCTAGTAATAACTGTCACTTTACAAGAAGTCAGCTCAGAGGTATGCTCAAAGATAAAGATGCTCCAAGTCAAAGATCAACTTCTGACTATTTTCAGCAGCTGTTCATTATATAAAGAACCACTTTATCTTTAGAGTCCAGGGAAATTTGTAACATATGCTAGAAGGCTGAAAAACTAGCTTTTCTCCTAGTGGGCATGTCGGCAATGAATACTAGATAGAGGAAACCAAAGGGAAATAAGGAAGATGGCAAAAATTTCACAGAAGATTTACAGTGAGTCCCAGGGAGGAACAGGGAAAACCACTCCTATTTGTCTGACCTAGAATAAATGTAGCAAGGCTGCCACCATATGGCA
>WAAB01006989.1:0-18781 GCA_013389865.1 Piaya cayana
TGTGTGTGTATACATGTATGCATAAAAGACAACTTAAACTAAGGCGAGAATTAGAAGATTCTTGGATCATTTAGTAGAGATAATGAGGCCAGATTTCTCTTTTGCCACTTGCATATGGAATAACTAATAGTTACAGGCATAATGCAACAACTCCGATTGCACAGTTGTGTGCTTGAGAAAAATACCCAAAGCAAGGGAAGCACAAAGACCAAAGATTTCTTTCTACAAAATTCTGCATGCTATATATTATCAAGTATGAAGTCTAGTGAAGAGTTTAAATTCTCCTGCACCTTTTAGCTTCATATTTTAGATGTTTTCTGAAAAAACAAACTTTATAGAAATAAATCTGTTATGTTTTCTTTCATGCTTTCAGGAATATTAGAATCACAGAATCACCAGGTTGGAAAAGACCCATTAGATCACTGAGTCCAACCATTCCCATCAAACACTAAACCATGTCCCCCAGCACCTCGTCCACCCGTGCCTTAAACCCCTCCAGCTAAGGTGACTCAACCCCCTCCCTGGGCAGCCTGTTCCAGTGCCCAATCACCCTTTCCATGAAAAAATTTTTCCTAATGTCCAGCCTAAACCTCCCCTGGTGGAGCTTGAGGCCATAAGAAATTCAACATATCACCAATACTGTTTGAGGATTTTGAATGTAAGCACTACAGTGGCAGGTGTGTCTCTTCCTTGTTCACACGGGATCATCATTTGTGAGTGGGGCTCCCACACACTATGCAAAGTAACCAAAACAATTGGCATCCTTTTTTTTGCAGCAGGAATATCAATGTATTTTAATAAACACTTTATAAAGCCCTTCTACTTGCATCATCACATAATTCTACTCTGGTTTTAAGAGTTAATTATAACCAAAAGGGCATCATGGCAATCGAGTGCACTGGTCCCAGTGAAGCCAGGAAACAAGATATTTTCTTCCTGCATTTTCAGTCTAAGAACTCTGTTGGAATTTTTCTCTGCTTACCTTATAAAGCCATTCTAACAGAATCTTATTGTAAAACCCAGAGTTGGCTATTTATGGCTCAGACTTCATAGATGCCTTCATAATGTTTCCGTTCCTTAATTCCTAAAAAAAACCCCACCAAAACAAAACAAACAAAAAAATACTCCACAAACCCCAAACCTGATTCTGCTGCATTTTTCAAGACTAAGATGAATGCGGCAAACACACTCATCCCCACTGATGAATATATAAGTCACTTTGAAATGAAAAATTTCCATTTCAGTAAATATACTGCACAGTAAAGTACTGAACTTTCACTGGAGAGCTGCTTAGTGACTGCAGTTATTGCCTTATTACAGAGCCCTGGACTGAAACACGATAATACAGTATTTACTGGTGCACTGTACTCATTGAGAGAGAAAGGCAGATACAGTGGGGAGCAGCAATAGGATGAACACCTGGTACCTCAAGCTGACTGCTAAGCAGCCAACAGAATTTTCACTGCAGAACTTGCCCTTTAGCACTGGCAGGGGTCTCCTCGGTATCACGGCAGAACTGCCTTCTCAGAAGAGTTGGCAGACTGGAGTCCACTGGGAAGCCGTATAACCTCTGGTAAAATTTGATTTATAACAAAAAAGAAATGACAGTGCTGAAGGCTCTCCATAAGTGGAAGGGTCCAGGAATTTCTGGTTATGTCAAGAATGGGGGTGGGGTGAGGGGATTGTTATTCAAGTACTTTTCCTACTGATCTTATGGCTCTAAAAGATGTTGACCAAAGCATCTTTAGTAAATCACCATTGTGAAAGAGTTCTCCTGAATGTGGGGGGCAGAGGAAAAGAAAAGTAAATTAAAAAATCAGCTGTTGACATATTATATAGTCTGAATTTAAGACGATGGTATAGGCAGTGCAACACAGCCTGATGATGCTATATTATCACCTCCAGGACTACAAGGAAGGAGTGTTTCCAGGTTTGAGGTTTTGTTTTGTGGTTTTCTGGTATGTTTTTTTAAACAAAACATAATAGAACCACTGATCTGTTGGACAAACCTTACAGACCAACTGCATATATTATATTTCCAGGTTATTTTCTACTGTAAACTTACTCCACTTCTATCAGGACAATAAACTGATAGTACGCTACTCTAACACTCTGTTTGAAATCTGTTTTTTTAATAAATAAATATTTTTAATTGTATGTACACAACCCTGCTGCAAAGGTAAGCAAATCCAAAATTAAACTGGCAGAGGATAAACCACAACAAGCGAGATGCTGACAGAGACTACTCCAAGCAGAAGATAAGTCTGAAAATGCCTCAGTAAGCCCCTAGGAAGGGTATTATTCCACAGCAGCCACTTCTCATAGTACAGCAAAACACAGTATGTCCTCTGGTACCTCGTCTGCAAGCCACCACCCCAGCTATGAGCACAGCATCCTGACACCAGTCTGCTAGGAGAAAGGCAGATATGCAAGTCTAAGCAAAAAAACCTGCACCTTTTATCTCATATGCAGAAAAAGCAGCTTAAGACAGAGTTAAACGTCAAAGTTCAACAACTATTGAACACAATCAGAAATAAACATTAAAAAAAAAAAAAGACTGTATTTTAATTTAGTTAAAGAAACCTTTCCCCCACATGTTCTTATCTGGAAGAGTATTGGGTTAGGTGATTTATTTGCTTGCACCACCTAGTGGGGTTTGATGTACCACAACAGCCAGAGTTCAGTCGTGTTCCTACCTTGTGACATTACTGACAGATCACATTTTCTCACAACACGCTTAATATTTCAAGCCTGCATGACCAACTAACAGCACTACACTTCCAAGTTTCCACACACCTATAAAAACCTGGCATAAAAAAATGCAAAACAATTTCTGTCTTGCTTGTGCTACCCAAGTTCTGAAATACATGTCACTAGTACCTTGTCAGGGTGTATCATGCATAATCTCAATAGTCTTGCTGCACGCTGAGATTTGGAAAATTACTATAAAGCTTTTGGAACAGACCTCTGGCAGAGGCAACGGGCTCTGCCTGCAGGAAAGAGGGCTCATCAGGGAGCAACCGCCCGTGTCGCAGTCCAACTGCAGCAGGAGCGAGCACCTGCTCTGCTTTTGTTATAAAGGTCCCTGGTTGCTCCACTTCAGCGTGTGCTTCTAAGTTGGTTGCTTTATAAAGCCCAACCCCAACACAACTTCACTAAATCAAATCCAGTCTCACTGAGAAAGTCCTTCAGGTGAACCCCCAACAAGATATAGATAAGAATTCCTTAAATATTAAAATACAAGTCCTGAATGGCATAGGTGACCTGACCTAGATTGCATTTTTCTTGTATTTTTTTCCCCAAAGAAACATTTATATTCTGTAGTAAGAAATCTGTTGCATTTAATAGCATAGGACCATGGAATGGGTTGGGTTGGAAAGGACCTTAAAGCCCATCCAGATCCAACCGCCCTGCCATGGGCAGGGACCCCTCCCACTGGGTCAGGTTGCTCAAAGTCTCATCCAACCTGGCCTCAAACACCTCCAGGTATTGGGCAGTCACAGCTTCTCCAGGCAACCTGAGCCAGGGCCTCACCACCCTCACAGGAAAACTTTTCTTCCTAACATCTAATCTAAATCTCCCCTCTTTCAGCTTAAATCCATTCCCCCTCATCCTGTTCCTCCACTCCCTCATAAGAAGCCCCTCCCCAGCTTTCCTCAGACACTATACAATGTTTTTATAGATGGTACAATTAAAGAAATAATTGACCAGTGTCACGATGTTTCTAGATCTCCTGACTCTTTTTCCAGAGTTGGGACCTTACGTATTTACTGAAATTCACATCACCTTTCTTTGCAAACTTCATTAATTCATCATTTTAGCTCAATCAGTAGCAGTTCTCACTTTAATGTAGAGACAAGAGGGAATGACCTCAAGCTCCGCCAGGGAAGATTTAGGCTAGACATTAGGAGGAAGTTTTTCACAGAAAGGGTCATTGGGCACTGGAACAGGCTGCCCAGGGAGGTGGTTGATTCACCTTCCCTGGAGCTGTTTAAGGCACGGGTAGACAAGGTCCTGAGGGACATGGTTTAGTGTTTGATAGGAATGGTTGGACTTGATGATCCGATGGGTCTCTTCCAACCTGGTGATTCTATGATTCTATGACATATTTACTTGTAATTCATAGAAAAAACTACTGTGCCCACTTTTCAATAAGGAACTCATCACAAGGGGTTTATTTGGATTCACAGGGAGACATTAGGGGAATAAAGCAAAACTTTTCCTCCTTCTATAAAGTTCCATATGAGAAAAGAGGAGAGGAAAACATTTTCATTTCACAGTGGTTTATAAAATAACCAAAAAATTTGGGGTTTTTCTCAGAAATTATGAAACAGGCAGTGTAACAACTGCTCTGCCATGCGTGCAAAGCCCCAGGCTATGGCAGTTAGGTGCTATTTACTGCTATGTGACAGAATCCTGTTCTAACAATATCAGAGGATAGCTGTGCCACAACCAAGCAAATACCAACACAGCCCTTTGAAAAGCAGGCAAGAAGTGAGTCAGGCTGTGTATTAAGGAAAGGATAAGTGTGTTGCTTCCCTTTTTATATTCAAACTCTTAGATTGTTTCAACACTCAAAGCACTCTTCCAGGACAAAACATTAAAGTGTATTTTTCATTTTCACAGTTTTTGTATTTGCTCAGGGTTTTGATACGAGCCATTTTGCTCTATGAGGACTAAGAGCAAATTCAAGACTTAATAGCTGCATAGTAAGTACAAAAGAAACACGTTTGATGTTCACCCACATAAATATCTAATTCTGTACAACTGTGGATTAAGATGTAGGCACAACACCAGACTTCATATTCAGTATCAAACCACTGCAGAATGCTGACTCTGTTCAAAAAGACAAAAAATAATCAAAGCTCAGCCTATAAATGAAGTACGGGTATCCAAACGCAGGTACGGACACAAAGGCAAAGGCAACTGCCGGCACACGTTATTTTACATAAATCTGTTTTATATGAGCAACACTCTCCCCTAAACTTATCAACATTGCTCTTTCTTGATATTTTGACATCCAAGAATTTTAAAGCTGCCTTTGCCACCCCCGTACTGACAGAAGCACAACGCAGAGTTAGCTGAGCAGATGTACCATCCTGTGACGAATTCATAGCATTCCTACCATGGGACCACTTTTATTAGGAAGGCTTTTAGCCCTGTTTAGATAAAGCATTTTCAGAGCCTATTTTGCCACACTGGCTAAGGCTGCAGTAACTCAGAAAGACAACTGCAGAGAAGAAAACAAGCAAAGAAAAAAAAAATTCATAAAACTTTCACCCATTTTTCCAAATTCACAAAAGTCTCTCCTAAATAGTGTCTAATGGATTCCAGCACTAAAACTTCTTTAGTAATACTAGTACTCCTATTTTATTTTAAAGCCAATCAGCTGCTTATCAGGGATAAAAGCTGAGTATTAATCATATTTGCCTTAAAATTTCATTGTTATTTTTTAATGCTTTATGAAATGGCCCTCATATTTTCCGTTACATTTCTCCTCTCTTCTGTCTAAAGCACTGGTGGTTGCTATGGAAACTTTGGCTTTTTTCCCCCCACTGTTCATGCAGGTTTTCATCAAACCCAATGACTTTTTTTAATCTTATCTGCTCTATAACAATAGTTCCTAGACCAAGGTGCTGCATACTGTACCAGATGAGAATCCTGCTATTTCACAGTAGTAACTGGAAAAATTATAAGCTTTGCTACATTCTAGCAATTGGAGTGGGGGGTTTGGCTGTTTTTTTTTTTCTCCTTTGTTTTAGTCTGAACATTATTTGGGCAAAATATACTAATTAATGCACCAGTAAGCATAAGAAAAAGTAATTTTTATAAACAGTAACACTTAAGGAACAAAAGACCTTGTATAGTAACTTTTTGAGAAAGAAAATTAACCATTATTTCAGGTAGAGTAAGCAGGACACAACTAAACAAAGTAAGAATGGAATAGTTTCCTGCAAACTCTAAATGTACTTAAACTATCACTACAGATTAAAATCTGGTCAAATCTCCCTGTTGCAAAAAAAAATACTTGCTGTCACTTTAATAAAATATGTCTTAAGATGAGTACGTAGTCTGTTATCAGCCTGGTCTATGGGGAAACAACCTGCATATGCCAACAAACAGATGAAGCATGTGCAAATGCTTGAGCCATTTACAAATAATCCTCATTTAGATTCTGCTTTAAATCTATTTTTCCAAGAATATGCAAGTTTAGGGCTAAATTCCTCAATGGGGCTTTGTTCAAGTTTTTGTTTTCCTTGAATTAACGCAAAGGAGATGCTCTCTTGGTGTTTTCTACACAACAATCTCATCATTTTCTGCTCCAGGGAGGAAACATCCCTCATGACTACTGACCACCTTAGTCATGAAAAGTAACTCAAACACAGGGCTTCAGTTAGATCGAGTCGATGAAACAATTACTCAATATTCATCCAACATACAGGACTCCAGATTAAACACATAAATCCACACCAAGCTATTAGCAACAAACAGATTAACTATCTAATTAAATAAGATCCAAAAGCAGGATTCCTGAACTAAAGTGTTACTTGAAAAAAAGTTACCTGAATCCAGACCCTAACTGTCCTCCAGAATGGATAGAGGCAGGGCTCTGATGAAGACAGTTTGCTCCAGTTCAGTAGAATAAGGTATTGAAACAACCCCTGGTAAAATTAACTCACCTTTAACACTGTTGCCCGCTTAAGCAATGAGATGAGCGAAAAATAGAAAGAAAAGAGTGCTGACTATTTCAAAAGAGAAATCGCTGTTTCATAGAATCCAACCCCAAAGATGATCTTGCGTTAATTTGTTTGGGGATGGGTTGTGTTCAATATCCATTTGCCTCAACAATAATTCACCTTTCTGTCATGCATTATGGATATAGAAGTTAATATCCTTAATATCAGGTTTTATAACTAGAAACACATGAGGGTTTTTTGACTGGAGTAGACAACTAAGATACTGTTACTTCTGGTTATATTGACTTCCCAATTCCCTCTTCTCCTATTAACTTTTTTTCAATTCAGTTTGAAAAGAAGCATACCTAAAAATTACCCTTTTATTTTACAAGGACAATTACCAGCGAGAATAAATAATCTACAATTTGCTTCACTTCATTTCAGCTATTTCATTTCTTTTCAAATTTCTTCTGAAGTCAGCTTTATTATATAATTATTCTTTTGTACAACTCTGATTACATTTAGCAAAATAATCTGATTACTAGATGAGCACAGTAGGCACAAAATGCATTAATACATTAATTATTCCCTGTTCCAATTTATATTACACCAGCTTTACTGAGCCTTCAGTTGGTTACCGTGTGTAGGTTGCATATTCATTTGGCACGTTAAAAGATGGTGGGATTTCCTCAGTAGGCGGGATTTCCTTTCGAATGATATCTCTATCAGCCAGAGTCTCTACAGCTTTCTCTTATGCTCATGGCCAGGTATAGGCAACAGCCGCACAGCAATCAGGTCTGCTCCATAGCAATATAATCACTGAAATGTAAAATAAGCTTGCCCCTCCACTCCCCCTTCTTAGAATCATAGAATCATAGAATCACCAGGTTGGAAGAGACCCATCGGATCATCGAGTCCAACCATTCCTATCAAACACTAAACCATGTCCCTCAGGACCTCGTCTANTCTTCTCTGGACTCGCTCCAGAGCCTCAACATCCTTCTTGTGCTGAGGGGCCCAGAACTGCACACAGTATTCAAGGAACAGTCTCACCATTGCCGAGTACAGAGGGAGAATAACCTCCCTGCACCTGCTGGTCACACCGTTTCTAATACCAGCCAAGATGCCATTGGCCTTCTTGGCCACCTTCTTTTCCACTCTCAATGTGTCTTGTAAAGGACTTCATTTTACATCCAGAGAAAAAGAAAAGAAACAGGTAGAAAGCAGTAAGAAACAATTATCTAAGATACCTAAACACTCAACTAAGTACCTCCTGGGTGATGGACCACCATAAATAAATTCCATGTCATACTACTAAGCACTATTATTCTAAGGCATCTCTTGCATCTATTATTACCAGCCGTAAAACTCACATATGTGTCCACAAAATTCAATACAGTGATAATGATAATCTTCTAAGAACTGCACTGTAATTTTAAATGCTTTGTATTTAGTATTAGACGAATTTAAGAACAGTCGTAATTTGGCACATGATTACCAAATGACTCGTGTATACTCTCTCATAGTGTTAAAGAAAAATTACGTTTGCATAAAAAAACCTGATAGTGCAATATAATAAGAGTTTTGTGACCAGTAATGGAAGCCTTCTGTACACAGAATACGTGCACCACCAGTGCATTTTTTTTTTCCACAGGCCATCACCAAACTGGAAGCACATCCCTCTCCATAACCTTTCCATGGCCACTAGAGCTGCTGGAAGCATCCCCAAGAATAGCACCCAGGGAAGCTATTTTCATGTGCTTCTTAGATGTTTGCTCATCAGTAACGGAAGACGAAACACACCACTTAAAATACAACAATTATTACTATAAAACATTTAGAGCGACCATGAACGTAAACCATTTCTGGATCTATGGCATGAAAAGTCTTCCTGCAACAGCTAGCATGATACTTTCTCTTGTCCTTCCCAAATTACTTTATAAACCCACAGATTAATACGCAGTCTAATATTTTTCAATAGCACCATTAGACTCACAAACCATGTAGAAATATCCTGGCTTAAGGACAATTTTCCACCTAATCACATTTTTTGTGTGTATACAGAGTTTCCACTTTTAAAACGTTACAGCAGAGTGCAGATTTATCCATTTTACAGATATACCATATATTTTTATGGAGGCGTCTGCAAAAGCTCCTAATCATCTAGTAAGACAGAAGTCTTTGTAATAAAGTACCTATTAGTAAAAACTGTATCAGATGGAAAGAAATACAAAGGAAAAATGAACTAGGGCACTCTATTTGACAGTGAAGGAAGAAACAGAGGTTACGTCCTCTAGGGCTGAGATTTACAGCAGTTTCACTTAGTGACTGTTCTGCTCCAATTCCCCAGATAAAATTTAGACCTACAGCAAGCAGTCTTCATTCCCATTTTATTCCAGTGGGAAGTCATGGTTCAGACTCTTAAGTAACCAACAGAAAAAAAAAAGAAAACCCTAGTCAGTGGGGAACTATGAAGCTTAAGTATTATGTTACGGCTAAATTGAGATAAACCTTACAGTAACTATAGTTTCATTATATTCTCACAAACTAAAATGAGTCATAAATTGCTAAATAAGTAGAGATATAACTTTTGTCCTGCTATTTCAAACAGGAAAATATGACTGAAATTTTAGAGCAACTGATACATGCCTATGGCAACATCTCATTTGCAGGTAGCACAGGACCAAAAATCATCCAGGAATACAAGTAGCCCTTTCCAATTTTTACCTCATTTGAACTATTTAATACAATTACAATATTATAGGCTCTATTCCACCTGTCCAATATAAATGGCTACAGTAGAACTACAGGAAAAATATACTCTGATTGGCTTCTTTCACACAGTTCACACTTAGGTAATCTTCCTGACAGCACAGATAAGGTAGGAATGGTTGGACTCGATGATCCTGTGGGTGTTTTCCAAACTAGTGATTCTGTGATTCCAACCCTTCAGAGCACCGTGCTGCTTAGGAGGAAATTCAGACGCATGAACTGCAAGCCAAATCTGTCCCTAGCTTAGGAAAGCTTATGCCAGCACAACCGTCACCCTGGACTGCGATTCCAGGAAAGCCGCCATGGGGAAAACATATTGGCACTAAGCAGCCCCAGCCCTCCTGTCCTTCTAGGAGCCCAGATGGGGTCTGCACACACAGAAAAACAAGCTGCACGGTGCAGCACGATGCCTTCAGCCACTCTGGCTAGCACGGCCCAGTCACAGATTAACTGTGCCTCTCTGTGATGCAGAGCCTCGGCGAGGAGCAGAAAGACCATCTGCTCTCTCCCTGCAGTCACTGTCCGGCCCAGCGTGGCTCTGCTATGCCAGCAGAGTAAAAATTAGACAAACTACCTGGGACCGGCTACGGTACGAATGCATAATGCAAAATACACGTTCTAGTGGCTTGTCCCAATAGACAATGCAGCTTTTCTAAGCAGAATAAATGAGCCCAGCTTTGCTTAAGAACATGCAGTGTCCCAGGCCAGCAAACCCACTTTCAGTAATGGTTACTGTGATGCAGATATCTGGATTTCTGACGTGAAATGTCAATCCTAACTCTTCACAGAGTAAGTACAACAGGCAGTCCACTTCCACAAAGTGCCCTTCCACACACCTTCTGAAGCCATATGAATCCAAACGATTTATTATTCATCACTTAAATATCAATAATCTAATAAACATTTTTAAAATACTAAGATAAGAAACATAATCAGTGAAAATGTACCATTAATTTAAAGATTATAATTAGCTGAATACTAGTCTGAAACTAGCAGGTTTTCCTTATCCTTCAATCAGCGTCCAAAAATATCCCAATACGTTCAGTTCAGTCTTTTCCTCCACATATGGTGCCCACAGAACTGATTTTTTTTAAATTATTTTTTACATAACAATTACACAGAAATAAAATTAAAAATCAGCAACAGGAGGCAGGAGGAAAGTACAACTCGGTTAATTGTTTCCATTCCTGATCAACCGTTCCTTTAGTACTGGAACATATTCCTACATCAGCTAGACTTTAGCAACAATTTTTTTTTAACCAGTAGGAACAGAAACTTGAAATAGCAATCACATAATTCGCATAACTTGTGCTAAAACAACGCTGAATACCACCAGTACTCAACATTTACTCTTCTGTTCCCTATAGGAAAGGAAATCCTAGTCTCCACTTTGGTCTTGCTTTCTCTTGGGTACTATTGGATTGAGCTATTCCTGCCTGAACACTCTCCAGAAGTGGGAGGGAGATAAATCTCCCTCTCCAAGTTTATTTCCAAATCCTCTTTCCTGCCAGTCACCAGAACGCTACTCAGGTAATACTGTGCTGTCAATAATTCTCTACAGTATGTACAAAGCAAAAGGAGAATTCTGCGAACAATACTGGTGGTTTCAGTTTATATTTTTTGGACTCCAATGATCTGAACCATTCCTGCATCCATAAGAAGCATATATTTAGTTTGATTATATATAAACCTAGTCGTTTCAGTTTGCAGTGAAAAAGTGTGTGTTCCATTTAGACTATGAGAATATACTGCTTTCAGTGATGATAAATTCTGGTGTTGTACTACAAAATACAAACGTGCCTTACACATATACACACAGTAGGAACTTCCAATTCATTTTGTAGAAGAGAAATCCTGCCTGTCTTCACATCCAAGTTAGATTCAAGCTCTAGGCAGATGACTAAAGGGGCTTCACGCTTTTTAGTTTGTTATTAATGTTATGCAAAGTTGTGGCCAATTTAGTCTGGTCTTTTTAACAGTAGCTGGCACAACAGAGAAGGGCTGTCACCATTCTGTGAAAGTTGAATATCCACAGTTGCCACTCTAATCCCTGGTGGCCCCAGGAACCTCTAAATTGTAACTGGAGCCAAGTGAATTAAGTTTGCTAGGATTCAAAAGACGCTACAACATATGCAACCCATGGACATCTATTCCTCCAGTTCCCTTTGTATCCCATTTTCCTCTGTTTTTCCACTTCAGGGGAGGCAAAACACTTCATTGTGTTTCATTACTTTCTGTTTATTTCTCCTAGTGTTTACCAATAGCAACCTTTCATGTAATCATGGTCTCCTGCCTGCAAAAATGCTGAATAAATCCCATTTCGCAGTACGCTCTTCGTTTATAAAATTACTTTCTTTTCCTGAAAGATCAATCTTACCACACAGATAATATTCTCTGTCCTCCAAATTTCATACAATAATCTTAGCAGCAGCTCGCGCACTTTGGTAGACGTACTCAGCACCTGTTCTTGTATCCCACAGTTTCTATAGATTTCTGATACCCTTGACCAAGCACATAAAACAATCTCATTTTGTAAACTAATATTAAACAGTGTTCAGAAAGCCATCTGTAAATCCACTTCTTAATGCAATCAGAATCGCCTTTTGTAATCACTAGTCGTTTTCTTTCCATCCTTTGCTGAAATTGCACCTTCCTCGCTCACCATTTGTGAGAACTTCACGCGAGTCTATTCACACAGCTAACTGGATAGAAAAGAGATGCCTAGCTATAACACAATACTTTTTTAGAGTTAAGTTCTTCTCTCACAACTCACATTTCACTTTTTTTTTTTCTGAAGAACTGGGGCCCTTAGTATGCTGGCTATGAAACATAACTTTTCTGAGGGAAACAGAGCCTTAAGAAACAAGCAGCGCAGGGAAATATCTTACAGTCTTCCAGACCATCATGCAGCTTACCAAAATCAATAATAAGGCTTCAAGGATTTCTGTTAAAGTAATACATTTAATAGTTGTATGACAAGAGCATTTGTCCTCCAAACACTGGACTTAAGAAGAGTCTTAAACTGAAAAAGAGAGGATTGAGATTAGATATTAGGAAGAAATTATTTCCTGTGAGAGCAGTGAGGCACTGGCACAGGTTGCCCAGAGAAGTCACGGATGCCCCATCCCTGGGGCCAGGTTGGATGAGGCTTTGAGCAACCTGATCCAGTGAGAGGTGTCCCTGCCCATGGCAGTGGATGGACTCTGAAGTCCCTTCCAATCCCAGCCATCCTAGGAAAGCCTCTCCTACTGGGAACGCTGGGAGATGCAGATAGGGATTGTTTTATGATCTTTTAGCCATCAGTTATATAAACGTGTTGTGAAGGCAGAATGCCCCCTTCATGGCAGAAATCTCTGACCATCTGGAAGGTAATTCCCCAGGCACTCTAAAAAACAAGTATAAGCTTTTTCACAATATCAAAACAGGGAAAGACTAAGACCAAGACCATTTGCATATGCCTTAATACCATATTTGAAAAAACAGTAATGTTGCATGAGCCCTGGAGACTTAACAGTTATGTGCCCAGATTAATTTCTGAGGCATCAGGAATGACTTCACGTATGCTTGGCCACTACATTCCAAGACCTAACAGTGCCACCATCACTGCCTCAAGCTGCCTGCTTCCTCTTTGCCCTCAATTTTTCTACCTGCTAGAAATTTTCTCCTGAATCACACGAGTCTATCCCTAACAATTATTGGCAGTAGGCTCTGGTGTTTTCGACAGGAAGGAAATAAGAGTAATAAAGTTTTATTGGAATTATTGTGCTATGTCAAAGTGCCAATAAACCCCCAAATTAAATGAAAATATTTCCTGGTTAGACTTCTGCCAAACGCTACAGCTGTTTGCATGCTCTCCTTGAGCAGTGACACTTAGCACACAACTACACAAGTACCTCTGGAACAGGCACTAATTTGTATGTAGCACCTGGACAGCAAAGCAAGAGGAGCAAGCCAGGACCTTCATATGAAGACCACTACAAAGACTAGTGAGCACTTCAGGAGACTAAAACTATAGAGCAGCTGCAAAAACAGTAGCAGGTAAAGACCATGCAAAGGAGAAGAAGGGGAGATTTAGGCTAGACCTTAGGAAAAAAATTTTCACAGAAAGGGTCATTGGGCACTAGAACAGGCTGCCCAGGGAGGGGGTTGACTCGCCTTCCCTGGAGGTGTTTAAGGGACGGGTGGACGAGGTGCTGAGGGACATGGTTTAGTGTTTGATAGGAACAGTTGGACTCAATGATCCGGAGGGTCTCTTCCAACCTGGTTGTTCTAAGATTCTAAATAAAAATAACAAGATAATACAAGAACGCCACATAGAAAACATAAGAAGGAATGTGTTAAGGAAAACAAACTAAAAATACTTAAGATTGAGCACCCTGTGATTTCTGGATATTCTCAGCTATCCAGATGATGTCAAAATCTACTAATTTTCTTAAGATCTCCTTATAAATCTGCCATGAAACAACTTCAGACATTACCTATCTATTAGCTAATACTATTATATGCATAAGTCAATAGGCATATGCAAGTCACTTGTGAAAAATATGTTACTTCTGGACTTGATCCAGAAGCTGAAGTTGATAAAAATATTGTCATTGACTTGCATGTGCTTCACAGCACCTCTACAGACCAAGGGATTTGTTCTGATGTCAATGCCTATTAAAATTACACACAGGAATAATTATATGCAGGTTCAGTAACGTAACATTCCACTGAAAAAAAGTGAAACGACAGAAGTACAACCTGGGACCAGCAGTTAAAGATTTCTCATAGAAGAAACGTGGGATGCCACACAAAACCCCAATAAAGTTGGAAGAAGAGGGGAAAAATCATCCAAGCACATCCAAGAAAATCCAACTCAAGAGCTACAGTTTTGCAACAAAATGTATTTTCTTACAAAAAAAAAAACACAGTCAAAAAAATCTTTTCAAATGAACAAATAACATTGTTCAAAGTTACTTTTTAAAATACCTCTCTAAATGTGGACTAATTACCAAGCATAACACTTTAGCGTATTTAAAGTCTTTCCAACTCAATTTTCCCCTGCAGTTCCTCTTGTGATTGTCAGTAATCCTTATTTATTTCATAGTGAAATTGTATCCTCCTACATGATTTCTCCTACTATAGCCTTCATAATAATTTTAATTGCATCACCTTGAGAAGTTCCTTTTACAATAACAAGTATAGGAGTATATGTATATATGCACGTATAAATACATGCAAGCAAATACAAATATATTTACAAAACAAGAAATATAGCAGTAATGCTTTTGATCAGGGACTGCAGGGATAGGATGAAGGGGAATGGTTTTGAGCTGAAAGAGGGGAGATTCAGATGAGATACTAGGAAGAAATGTTTTCTTGTGAGGATTATGAGGCACTGGCCCAGGTTGCCCAGAGAAGTTGTGGCTGCCCCATGCCTGGAGGTGTTCAAGGCCAGGCTGGATGAGTCTTTAAGCCTGATCCAGTGGGAGGTGTCCCTGCCCGTGGCAGGGGGACTAGAACAGGATGGGTTCTAAGGTCCCTTCTGATATAAACCATTCTATAATTCTAAATCCATCTGAAGATGTTTTCAGGAAAACAATGCTACCTGGAATTAACAGCTTCATAATCACGCTGTCAGTTCAACACAGATTAGCAGATTAGTGGAAGCCTGCTAATTTATAAGCATTTTTTCTCTTTATACATTACTCTGAAATATGTTCCATCTCCACTGAACTCCATAAGGTTTCAGCTAGTCCATGCTAATCTTACATTATCCCCTCAAATTTACACCAAACAAAGTTCAACTCTCCCTTTCCTCCTGTTCCCAGTAATTTCACAGAAGGGATGAGGTGGTGGGAATTACACAGATCCCCTTTCCATGCTGCTGAAGTGACAGGGCCTGATTGGCAAGCATGAAATGATATGAGCTCTTTAATTTCACAGAGTATTTAACACTTTGGGCATATTTTATAATGATTTTTTTTCCTAACATCTCCCTGATTTCACAGAGTATTTGAGACTTTGGGTTTTTACGACAATTTTTTTTCTAAAAGCTCTTTTATTTGAAAGTTTGTTTGAGACTTTCTGCTTTTACAATGATTATTTTCCTAAAATCTCATTGATTTCACAGAGTATTTGAGACTTTGGGCTTTTATGATCTTTTTTTCCTAAAAGCTCTTTAATTTCACAGTTTATTTGTGAGTTTGGGGTTTTATGATGATTTTTTTTTTTTACTAAAATCTCCTTGATTTCACAGAATACCTGAGAGTTTGGACCCCTCTGCAGGGAGGCAGGCGGTGCAAGGCGGTGCTGCCACCTGCTGGCATCTTCCACAGCCCAAACCCACCTTACCCCAAGAAATACACCTTCCTTCACCTTTAATTCAAGGGGGAGGGGGCTTTGTGATATAAATCTACCACATAATGGCAAATTAGGAGGCCAGTGAGAAGTGGGAATCGCTTGGGGAACAAGAGCTTTCAGAATGACTCCCAGGAATTATTTACAAAACCTAAAAGGATCACAAATACAGGGCATCTGGGAAAAAAAAAATTAATGGTAAATGCAGGACAAGCCCTTTTTTTTTTTAATTTAAAAAGCCTACTGAGTCAAACAGCATCAACTGGTGAAAAAAACTACCTTTATGTTGACAAACTGGATCGCCATGGATTCAGTAACACACAAACAGCATCAACTGGCTAAAAAACTACTTCTAGGTTGACAAACTGGATCCCGTGGATTCAGAAACACACAAACAGCATCAACTGGCTAAAAAACTACCTTTAGATTGATAAACTGGATCCCCGTGGATTCGGGAACACACAAACAGCATCAACCAACTAAAAAACTACCTTTAGGTTCGCAAACTAGATCCCCGTGGATCACGCAACAGCAGCTTTAGTTCTTATTAAGCACATGAAATTGAAAATAACTGGAGGAGAATAATAAAGGACTGGAAAGAGACAGAAAAGAGGCACTAACACAAAAATAATAGATTGAGAGAACATTAGCTATCAACATCCTGCAAATGAACCAATTACTCACAATTATTCTGCTAGACAAGCAGCCTTGCTAACACAAGTGGCCAATTTGTTTAGTTTTAGGAAAACAGCCACTGCCAGTAGTACCACAATTCTTCTTAACAGAAGTATTAAATATGAAACCCTATTCTCAAAAGCAATGAAACCAGGATGGTTTTATACAAGTCTGTCTGTAATTCACTTCTTACTGCACTCAAGAGAAATATTCATCCAATTTTTACCAATGTTTTCCGCTGATACACATCTTTTTCTCAAGACAGGGGCTGAAAACGAGAAAATGTTCCAACGAGCTGCAGAGTTACAATGCAAGTTTGAGAAACATACTGCGCATTTCCAAGTTCTACTAAACTCTGTGAGGCTCCTTCTCCAGAGATGCAGGGTTTCTTCTACTCATTAATGTTTACTTTTTGCTCTTTTGGGGGGATTTAGACAAAATATAGAATCATAGAATCATAGAATAACCAGGTTGGAAGAAACCCACCGGATCATCGAGTCCAACCATTCCTATCAAACACTAAACCATGGCTCTTAACAACTTGTCCACCTGTGCCTTAAACACCTCCAGGGAAGGTGACTCAACTCCCTCCCTGGGCAAATATAGAATCAGCTGAAGCCCCACAACCCCTATACTGCCAGGTTCTCTGCTAAAATTGGCAGCTACAAACCCAGCCAGGGCTGTGGCAGCCGCAAAACAAGCCCTTTGAAGTGAACACAGCTTAGACTGAAACTGCTAAGGAGGAAGGAAGCAGCAAAGAATTCTTCCTTTTATTTTTTAAAGCTTCTACTCACAAATACTCACCTACTACTATGTGGTTAGAAAAGAACCCACTTCCTTTTGGTTAATTAGAAGTTGCTTGTTGTATGAGTCTTGGCCAAAGGCAATTTCAAAGGCCTTGCTCATCAAATGTCACGGCTTGTGCTCAACATGAAACTGCCAGCTCTGATCTGGTTGCACAGCTATAGCTCACGCTGAGCTTGGGACTGAATCCCTGTTAGGAAGTAATTGCTAAGCAACTGCGTAACAACAGAGAAAGTTCTGTCCAAAATATTTGGGAGAGTCACAGCAGTGGGCTAGAGTAAAACTTGAACAGCCTGCCCGCAGCACCATCCCAATACATGTTCATGCCTCACATGACGGCATCTTCTTTATCCAATATCTACATAATCAGAGCTTTATCTGTTTTTAAGGCCATTAACTGTATACATGACACTTGTATCATTAAGACAAACAAATCTGATCTAACACAGACTACTTCAGGCTGCGTCAGAGCTGAGGTCTGTATTTCACTTTCTGGTTATTCACTGTAACACAAATATTCTGCAGCATTCTACTGCCACCAGTGTGCAAATGAGAAAGAAAAACCACATCAAGCTAACATCAAGGGAAGACTAAAACGAAAAGGAAATTATTCATAAAGGAATGAAACCAAGAGACTATATCAAATATTAAATCAATAAAATTGCAAATTCTGTAACTGGACCGCAATACAAAAAAAAAAAGGGACAAGACTCTGCATAGATTTTGTCAGAGTAGAAAAAGATCTGCAAGCTCAGTCATCAATGTAATACATCCAAATTCGTATTAGTAGTAAATATTTGTGATTTATCAGACACTTCCTGGTAAATACTTCCTGCAAACCCTGAAGGGGCACCAGTTCAATTTTACATGACTTTTATTCCTATTCATAAAGGCTTTTAAAAATATTAGGCATGAGCATAATTATTCATGACTAATTTGGAAGGATAATTAATTTTTAATAAACTTGATTTAGATCTCTCTCAATGTTACAAAAAAAAGAATAAGCCAGGCCGAGCCAGCCCCATCTTTCCCTCACTATTTTAGCTAAAAGCACAATCTGGGGTGTCAACAGCCACCGCATTCCCAAAAGGCACAGAATAGCTTAAGGAATACTGAGGATGTTAAGAATATGCATTCACATGTATTCATTCAAAGGTCATTCTTACATTAAATTTGGGATAATCTGGGTAGCATCTACTTTGGGAGGTTATTCTCCCTCTGTACTCGGCACTGGTGAGACCACTCCTTGAATCCTGTGTTCAGTTCTGAGCCCCTCACCACAGGAAGGATGTTGAGGCTCTGGAGTGAGTCCAGAGAAGAGCAACAAGGCTGGTGAAGGGGCTGGAGAACAGGCCTTATGAGGAACGGCTGAGAGAGCTGGGGCTGTTTAGCCTGGAGAAGAGGAGGCTGAGGGGAGACCTCATTGCTCTCTACAACTACCTGAAGGGAGGTTGTAGAGAGGAGGGAGCTGGGCTCTTCTCCCAAGTGACAGGGGACAGGACAAGAGGGAA
>WAAB01006989.1:18851-67328 GCA_013389865.1 Piaya cayana
ATTCTATGATTCTACTCAAAGATCACAATTTGTGAAGTGTTCTGACTTAACATGCTCAGAAATAGATGAGTGCAATGTTATAAAGATAAAACAAAAGTAACTAGTTCTTGCACAGCAGACTCTCCAAAACTACATTTTCAAAAAGCATTAGCATTCTTAAGTAATAAACCTACTTCAAGTTGTAACCCTTAAATTTGTTGTAGAAAAACAAATTTGTCATACCAACAGGTACTGACCTCAGAACTCTCGTAGAGGAATTTATCCACACTCCACATCACTATTTATACAGCTATACTACAACTTTCCATACTTTCTTCTCCATTAAAATCAAATTCTCTTCACAACTCTTCCAAAGTGGTAACAAGAAACTGAGAACTTAAGTACTTTTTTCCTGAAAATTGTATCTGGATATAGTGCAATAAAAAAACTTACTTTTTTACAAGAGATCACTTTAAAATGGTCACACGCTTTACAGATGTGAGGCAGTATTCCATAAGCTGCTGCGTGCTTCCATTTCTAACCGTACACATTCTCAAAGACTCTCTTGAGCTAAAGGAGCTATTTAGCTACTAAACCAGCCTGTTCCTATCCCTTCCAATTTCACAGATTTAAGTGAAGTAGAATTGCCATGATAACGTAATGCAGCTTTCATTAAATAGCAGAATATTTCACATGGATAATATTCCTCTCTCTGCATGACTGTCCATATCTCAACATTGCTTCCCTGTGTCCTATTCAGGAGAGTGTCAGATACCTAAAAACCCCTTCACCAAACTAGCTCAAAAATAAAAGCTGAAAATTCCAGTCACCTAATTCCTGTACCAGAATAGTGATGTCATCCAAAACCTATTTCTCCTTTTAATTGTTGACAAATTATAATAGAAACACATGTAGGGAAGTTTTCATCATTCTTTTTGACTGCCAAAATGTCTGTTATTTGCCAAACACTATTTATTCTTCAGTGAAAAAACAAATACAGTGCAACTAAATGCTGTTCTAAACTAGGGAGTCACAAAATTAGCTTAAGATATATATGGCTAGTACTAACATGCACGATACAGATAAAAACGCAGTATGAAAATAAATTATGAAATACACTAAACCACATAGGATATTTTTAATTATGAGGACCAGAGTTATTCATCAATTTATTCATCAATTCATTGTTATCCTTGAAAGCAACAAAACTACTATCCATTAAGGTATTCTTGGATTTGAGCAACAGTAAGCAAAAAGGTAGACAATAATTTGCTTAAATATATATGTTGAAAAATATTTCATCCCTAGTATAGTATACGATTTCAAATCTTTCCCCCCCACCACTTTAGAGGACAGTACCACGAAACAAAAGATAAACAGAAATTAAAGCACAATGCTAAATAAACTCTACAGTACAAGCACATCTTCCTTCACATGTCTCCAATAGGTGGCAACAGAATACCAAAAATACCAAGTAGTTTGTAGCTCTTCATCCACAAAGTAGTGGAAGCCCCGTTACAACTTCAAACAGTGAACTTGCACCAGCAAATTTATTCAAATAAACTGCTGCTTCTCAGCAACAGAAATTCTCAGGATAGTTATACAATCAAAAGCCAGAGGATTCACAGAACAGAAAGAGACCATTTATTCAAAAGCAAGTTGTTACAAACAACTAACCGATGGCTCATACTCAGAGCTTATAGAATCACAGAATCACCAAGTTGGAAAAGACCCACTGGATCATCGAGTCCAATCATTCCTATCAAACACTAAACCATGTCCCTCAGCACCTCCTCCACCCATCCCTTAAACGCTTTCAGGGAAGGTGACTCAACCTCCTCCCTGGGCAGCCTCTTCCAGTGCCCAATGACCCTTTCTGTGAAAACTTTTTTCCAAAGGTCCAGCCTTATCTGAGGGAGTAAACAATTACAAGCAGGAACTGACACTAACAAAATGTTTCTGCACATTAAAGAAGAAATCCTATGGAAGAAACCAAAATTTTGTTGTTGTTGACATCCACACCTTGGTCTTTAGCAGCATTTATTTATAAGGCTGAATAAAGGGGTGAGAACTTTTAAACAGAAAGTTTTCAGCTGAAAAAACTCAACTTTATGAGCAGTAGCAGGTCCAGATGAACTCCCTGATTCCTTGTACAACGTGAGAAGAAATCAGAGAAACTGTCTTTTCTTGACAGTTATACAACTTAATTCTTTCTGTGACAGACAGCTATATAAATCAAGTCTAAATAACGACTACTTACTTGCTTTCAAAACCAGCTACATCACGATCCAAAGAAATTGTCTCTGTTGTAATTTCCACCTTTCTCACACTGCCAAAGAAGTCTGTTATCAGAACGTTTTGAGGGTCCCGCTGAAAAAGATCAGTTCGGTGCCCAGGTGTGGAAACACACAAGCTCTTGGGACAGACCTGAAACTGAAAACCAAGATGGACATTCATATCTTGTTCTTCATTCATCAATTCTCTCTACATATACCTTCCAAAATGAAATTGATATAAAAAGAAAGATAAATGCCACATATAACTTGCATTAATTTCAGTACAAGAGCTGAAAAAAAAAAAAAACCACAGAATCACAAGTTGGAAGAGACTTCTGGAGATCATCCAGTCCAATTCACTTGCCAAAGCAGGTTTCCCCAGAGCAGGTTGCACAGGAACACATCCAGGCAGGTTTAGAATGTCTCCAGAGGAGGAGGGTGCAACCTCCCTGGGCAGCCTATCCCAGAGCTCCATCACCCTCACAGTAAAGTTATTCCTCATTTTGAGGAGGAACGTCCTGTGCTCCATTTAGTGCCCATTACCCCTTGTCCTGTTACTGGGCACCTCTGAAAAGAGGCTGGCCCCATCCTCTTGACACCTGCCCTTTAGATATTCATAAGAATTGATAAGGTCCCCTCTCAGTCTTCTCCAGGCTAAACAGACCCAGTCCTCTCAGCCTTTCTTCACAGGAGAGATATTCCAGTCCCCTCATCATCTTTGTGGACTCTGCTGGACTCTTTCCAGTAGCTCCTTCTCTTTTTTGAACTGGGGAGCCCAGAACTGGACACAGGACTCTGGATGGGGCCTCACCAGGGCAGAGTAGCAGGGGAGAGAACCTCCCTTAACCTGCTTGCTCTGCTGTTCTTGATGTGCCCCAGGATACCACTGGGCTGCATCAGCACTGGAAGTGGGAAACTGATACTGCACCCAAATGTTTCTAACCAGTCCCACAACTGTAAGAGGTTGCAATGAATCTTGAATAAAAGCGTGCAATGAGATTATTTCAGTATTAAAAATCTACTTATCCAGTACCAGTGAAAGATAAGAAAGACTGCAAAGCCCTTACACCACAGCAGACTGACACTAAGAACTGAGATCTTCTGACAAAAAAAGAAAAGGCAAATGCTGGGTAAATGAAACAGTTGTTCATACATCCGTTCTTTTTTTAAATAAGATCCTATTCAAACAAAACTAAACAATGCCCAGAATGAGAACTTTGTTATCTTGACTTTTCTTAACATTTTTAGCTATTTTACAACAAACAATATCTCTTTTGGAAATGCATTTGAACCTTCTTTTAAAAGTTCAATTACACAATTCAATTTAGTCTACTTTTTTTTGAATTGTGATCAAATGGAAAGTCAGTCATTTGCAAGGCTTTCTGCTGTCCCTTAGCAACACAGATAGAGCAGGTGGGGAGTAGGTGGTGGACTGGATTATGAGAAAAGATGTCTCATTCTTTGCAGGAATGCAATATCTTAGGTGGATGTGAAGAGAAGCTGTTTTAAGAGGAGGAGATGGAGAAAAGTAAAGAGGTGATGTGATAAAAGCAGTGTAACCAACACAAGAGCAGACATATCAGAAGATCAGATACTTAATATATTGAGTTTAGAAAGCATTCATTTTAGGAAATCAGACTTGATAAACAGTAAATCTATGTTCTGAAACAAGCACATTCCAGTGCCAAAGTATCCCCCATAACTGCTGGCAAATAAGTGGCGTGAAGTACAGACATATCACAACTCTGCACATGATCCTCATAAATTGTGATATATTTGGGTCCATTCTCTTCTCTTCCCAGAGCAGCAATAAGCCAGTCAATGACACATGGTAGGATGACTTAAATGATGTAAGGAACTTCGCACTACAGGATAACTTTCCACTTAGGTCTCCCTAAGTATTTGGCATATAAGCAAAACCAAAACCACTGGGGAGAATGTTTAGATCTTCCCCACAGAGCTCAAAAGACAAACTGGCCAGCTAACAAATTTTCTAAACATTTCACATTTGGATTAATATCTAGCTGGCCAGACCAGTTACACCACTTTCCAGAGTGTCTTATACAGCAGAAACCACTGTTCCCTTTTTAATGGCTTTTTTTTTTTAACATCAATTCATTTTCTGGTTTGCAGAACAGAGCTCTGAAGTGTTGTTTGATTAATTGGCTAGAAGATATTTAATCCATATAGAACTTGCATATTCTTCTTTAATAAGATTCATTTTAAAGTTATCTGTATCCCCTGATCAGAAGACATTAAATTACAGGACAGAATTTCATTCTCATGGTAGTAAAAGAATCTTGACTCTTAGTCACAGAATCAATTCTCTATCAACATAAAATCTGTCAAGTGTGGGCTGTTTAGAGTGAATTCTATTACACATCTAGCAGCCAGGCTAACACCATCCTCTGTAGACAGAGGGTGGCATAAAACTTTCGAGCAGCTGCTCCTTTTACAGAAATGAATCAAAAGACAATGTGTTCTCTAAGTGGTGGCTCTTAGATCACCGACACAGCAAGTCATAATTTACAGCTACAAGGCACCAAAGAATAATGTATTACTACAATGAAACTAGCCCTGGAACAGGTATAAAGGGCTAACAGAGTAAATAAAATATAGTTACTTTTTATGCCCTCTCACCAGTGTATACAACTGTTACAGAGGCATTTTCATAAATTTTGTTACAGGTTACCTGGTTGTTTGGGTTTGGGGTTTTTTTTCCCCTTCTGCTCTATACCTGAAAGATACAATTAATATTTACCTAAAGATATCAATAACTGCAAACACTGTTGGATTTGGATGTATCTTGCTCTGGAATCTAAGCAGACATGCAAAAAATTAGGCTCTACAGGTATTTGTGAGTGCACGCTTAGAATTTTAACTGTTAATCACTTTTGCAAACGAATATCAGTGACCGCCTTTCCACATCTGCAAATCTCTGCTGTTCATTAAGCTGACTTTAAAAGCTTCCTATCATAATTTTTCATGTGCCAATACTACATTCTTTTGAAATCAATATTTAATGACTACTTTACTCATTTTTCAATGAATTAAAAAAATCTAGCTAATTTTGGTTAATTTTTCCAGTAGCCAGCAAACCACTTCCATGTTGAGGACAATCCTTAAAGCGTTACACTACAAATACTATTAATAATGGCAAAAAGACCCTCCCTCCAAAGCTGCTTTTGAGAGAAGCGGCAGGAGAACAAAAAGCATCTGGAGAACCCTACAGACAAAATAAATTAGTTTTGAAACGGTTAAAGTCATTAGCATATTCATGAATACTGAGTATTCTACTTACTAGGTCATTCATATTTGTCTGGCTGGCTGGATGAATTTCTTCCAAGAACTCTAGCACATAGAAAGTGTATCGGTCCATAAGATGAACGCCAATCCCAAGGTCAGGTTGGTGCTTAAAAACAACACACAGCAGTTATCGGGCAGGTGGAGGAGGAGGCAACTCAGTATTTAGGAGAGGAAATAGAATCACAGAATCACCAGGTTGGAAGAGACCCATCGGATCATCGAGTCCAACCATTCCCATCAAACACTAGAATGCAACAGCCTGTAATGGGGTTCTTGTTCTTAGGCAAATTACAAAAAGAAAACGACAAGTCATGAAGAAAAATACTGTTGACAAGCTGAATAATACAGTTTCTCTTCATTTTCTAGACTATAACCTAGTCAGATCCATGTTTGCCAAAAAGCCGGGAATTTTTTTAGTTAAAAAGCAACAGGACTTATGCTTTTAACTTAGGTGTTCTAAAAATTACATTCATAAAAATCTACTTACCGATAAAGAATCTTCTCCTACTTGGCTGCTGGCCAAGGCCATTATATTAGGTGAATAGAATCGTTCATACATGGATGCTCCTTGACAAGTATCAATAATAAACAACAATTCGTTGTACCTGAAAGAAGCAAAGCACCTTCTTTAGCCATCTCTCTTTAAATCGAAACAACATATACATACTTTGCTATTGGTTACCAGGACAGCTGCCAGGAACCTAAGGAACAGGGGAGTTCCCACTGATTGCAAGACACAAGTTTAGTCCAAGCAACACATTTCATGGCTGTAACTGCAGGAAGCTGAAAGCACAAATTAAAAATCTTCTTCCCAAATACAGACTTCAATGCAATTTTATGGAGAATGGACAGTACCACTGCAGAAGGTCAGCAAGGTCTACTGCTAAGACTTCAAACATGTTCATGAAATACAGTACTTCAAAGCTAAACAATGCTTTTTTCTTACCTTCTTTTCTGCCACATTTGTTCAAAGGCATCAGCAAGTTCTACATTTGTTATTTCTTCAGAGTCTTGAAATTTTAGGAAACCATTTCCACCATGACCTGACAGAAAAATAACAAGTGAGGCAAGCAGGTAGGTTACAAGAAAATATTCAGCACAGTTGATAATTTTTCTTAAAAAAAAGACAAACATTTCTTCTTCTATGAACAGACTCCAGCAAAAAAAAAAAAAAGAGCACGTCTCATCTAAAATGAAAACTCTATTTGCTAAGTACTGTCTTACAGGCTTTTTCTTCATTAGGATAACATGCTAAAAAAAAAATTAAAAATACTCCTTTTGTTTGTTTGGACTCCTGATGGGACTTTGTGCTTTCAAACAGGCCCATCCAACTGAACAATGAACATCAATAAATTGTATACAGAAGCCTGTAATTACCCGTCATATATATTAGAATATTGCTTCTGTCATCAGAAAGGAGACGTTTAGATCGTGGTGTGCTTGGTGGGATTCTTCCTGTTAATACACGCAAGAAATTTTCAACGGTAACCTGTGAATAGAAGCATAAAGTAATTTTCTTAAGAGAAAAATATTGATTATCAACTGTAGGCTGGGTTACATATATTAAATAACGGAACACTAAAATACGCGGTGTATCTTACCAGACATAATATTGCACGCGATAAGCTGCATAAAGAGCTTTTCTGTTTTAAGGTTTTACTGCAGGTTCACAATTATATGCTACTTTTATTGTATCCCACTAACACCTTGTATTATTTCCAACAAGTCCACAACCGTTATAATTCCTAAACAATTTTATTGATCTGAAGATTTGTCAGAGTATAGATTTACTCTGCCGAAGTTGCTCATGTACTCACAAAATTCTCCAACATTAGTGTATTACCATGGAAAAGTAAATGCCTAAATTCTCTCTAAAATGCAGGAAAGGAAAACAAGATCAATTTCAGTTACACAGCCTTTGAGTGATCAGGTAAGACCCGGTTGGGTGGTGAATGCAAAACAAAAAGAACTTATCCCTATTTCAGAGTTGTATCTTCACTTCTTTATACAAAGCTTCAGAGAAATAAAACATCTACTATATAATTAAATATGCTCCTATAAACCATTAGTAATGATTAGATGGCACTATTAAGCCATGCAATCAATGTCCAGTTCCAGATCAATGAGGAAAGACATTGTCTGTACGAAGGAATATTACACAAAAATGAAAATGTGATAGAATGCAGATTTCTAGAGTATTTACTTTACAATAATGATTAGAATCACAGAATCACAGGGTTGGAAGAGACCCACTGGATCATCGAGTCCAACCACTCCCACAAAACACTAAACCATGTCCCTCAGGACCTCGTCCACCCGTAACTTAAACANCATATTAGGTCATAGCTTTTGTTTTATTTTGATAAAAGCGGATGCTTAAGACTAGAAAAGTACATAGGTCTGCTAATGAACATTACACTTGCACACTCCACATTTCACAGTGGTGTGAATTGTTTGTAAGATGAGACACTGACCAGCCATTTCCAAAGAAACATCTCAGTAATAAGTGTGTATTGCTAACACATAAAAGAAATTCCATTTATTCTTCTAACTTGGGCAATGCCATTATTTAAAATGGCCAATACACAACATGTTTCATAAATTCTAAGTACAGAGCCCAGTATCAGGAGAGGGAGAAGTGTGTGTTTTAAACCTATCAGCCCAGAGTAAAAACCCAGCCCAAATGCAGTAATGAGAACAGAAAGACTTCCTCAGACTCCACAGATGTTTTATCAATCTTTAAACCAACAATAAAAACAAAGACCCAATGATTTAATTAAAGTGCAGTCACCTCATAGCTTCTGTAATCCACTTCCACATCATCTCCATAGACATTTAGCTCCATGTTTTTATGACTAAACACAGTAGCTGGTTTGGGGTTCCTGGGATTACATGCCATGTCATCTGCCAGCATCAGGACAATGTGACTATGGAAAATAAGACAAAAACATTAGAGACATTCTAGTTTCACACAACAGCCAAACGGAAATTACAACAATGTTGTCCTATGATTACAACAATAGCCCATAACTTAAGCAGATTCCTGGAATTGTAAGTGAAACTTTGCTTAGTTAAGCCCTGTTTCCTTATGTATCTCCTCACTATTATAAAGATACCACACATGGAAATGCAGCCAGTGGTGTCTAAGGGATTAAGTTAGGCTAAGAGCATGGTTGAGAGATTGGTGGGAATGGTTGGACTCAATGATCCGGCGGGTCTCTTCCAAACTGGTGATTCTATGATTCTATGAAGAGCACAAGAGCAGTTGACATTAGCAGCTTTATGGTACAGATTTGCCTGGACCTAGGCCGGCACAACTCATCATGAAAAATCTGGAGATGTTATGGGACGCCAAATCACTTCATGCAGCTCCACAGAACAAATCCCAGCTTGTTTGCACCTCCTCAGAAAGATCAATTAAAAACATGATGACAATTTTTAATTAAGTTTCAGGAGCTCCTGAACAATTCTTAAACCACTGTATTACACCTGATACACTATTGTGTGACTATCTGTGTTAATGGAATTTTCCTGAGGAATACAAATGGGCTGGCATTAAACGTTCTGTCTTCTTCATCACATTAAGAAAAAAAACTAACCCTGGAGACTGTCAGCAATAGGAAGAACGTGCCAGAGATGTCTGGAACAAGGTGATGNATATTATAAAGCTGTTCCAACTTGCATGCAGCCAAAGATCTGTATTTCACCTGGCAGGGTCAGGTTAGGGTCAAAACATGAAATAACAAGTAGTCACTGGAGACTGTCAGCAATAGGAAGAACGTGCCAGAGATGTCTGGAACAAGGTGATGTCACTCCTTTCCTTGGATAACCCTGTCTTGGATATAGTTTGTCCCAGAGTGTGCTGTCTGTGTTCTCCCCACCAATATTTAGAAAAGGAAAGCTCTGCATCCTGCAAATAACGCTGCTAATTCAGACTCTTCAGCCATGAAGTTATAAATTAAACTGTGTCCAGCTATTTAAACACCACTCCAGTGCTTGTTTGCAAGAGTACTTTAAGTAAAGTTATTCTTTATCAAGTGCTAATAAACTACACAAAAAAAGAGAAAGACAGAAATGCTGTCCAAAATCCCATAAGCATAAATCCTCAAAAATAATAAAAGTAAATTATTTCAATGGGAATAAAATGCTGGCATAAATATGAAGCTGTAATGACAGAAGCCAGAGGAGGAGATTTTTTTATCTCTCCACAAATGCACAGCAGTATATAACTATTTTTAAAACAGAGTGTCATTAAAAGAGAATTAGTCAGAAGCAAGAGTTGAATATATACCTTGCAGGTTTACTGAGATAGGAGAGTGCACATGTGTACTTGGTATTGCACTCAAAAGAAAATATTCCAGACTAAGCCATCACTAAGCCTAAAGTACAGTATTTTTGCTAGGAATGTGTCTATTAAAATTTTTTTTTAAAGAATAATTACACATTTCTGGATTCCTTTTGCCCTTGTTTTATTTTACCAAAACCTTTCAGTTACAAATTGAAGTGTTGTGCCCACTTGCCAACAGACCAGAGCAACTTACAGTCACAATAGCACAAATCATTTTACTAATGAGTTCTGTCGTTGGGTGACAAAGCTATTTAAAGCACTATATTGACACAGTTCCATTCAAACTGAAGCCATGCACAAAGCCCTCCAAAAAAACTAACCCTAAGGATCATGATAGATGTCATTAATAAATGCATATTTCCATATGTATATACATATAAACTTATATATACAATATAATCGTGATGTTTAATATGTGATTTTTTTTTAAAGTCTTACCAAATGTGAAAAATGTGAAAAAATAGGCTCTCACTCCATAAGTCTTCTACAATGTCTTATTCTTGACCTTAATCTAAAGCATTGCTGGCTTTTTGAGATAGATCTCCAGATTCTTGGGTATGAATAAGAAATGGATCAGGCTATTGAGCAACAGAAATCTCCAGCCACGCTATTGCTTTTGCAGGGTTTCTAAAACTGCCAACTATTCTGACCTCAATGGTGATGATGGATGGATTCGGAGAAGATTAAAGTCCTCAGGTGAGGATAAACCTAGTGAAAGAATTTCTAAGGCACTGCTTAGGGTGCCTGTGCTTCAAAGGCTGTACAGGGAAGAAGACAGATGCTTCTGAATTAGATGTCAAAGAAAAAAGTACCATATTTCAGTGACTTTCAGCCCACAATGCCTGGGAAGTACTTTCCCTTGGATTTACAGCTCTGAAAAGCTTCCAACGATAGGTTTCAACATACTCTTTCAAAAGCAGAGAAGTCACTCTTTTCTAAAATAAACACAAGGAACAGCACGATGCTGCCGCTGCGTTCGCAGAGTGAAAGCTAAGGGGGGGACTCCAGATACTACAGGACTTGGAAAAAGAAAAAAAAAAAAAAAGCCATACAAACCTAATCCAGCAGAAGATGCATTTTGCAATGATGGAATGGGCCATACTTCTTTAGTATGGAGAATCTACCAGTTCTCTAAACCAACATTAAAAACCAGGACCACCAGGATTTCCACAGGAGTCTATGGGTACATACAGTCTATTATTCAATGGGTGCCAGCTTCGAAAATTCACTTCCACAGTTCTCTTACAAGTAAACTGCATTCCAAACCAGCTGGATGGAACTGTGCCAATGCTCCTAGAACTTCCACTAGGAACCCAATGAAAGAGACTTCAGAACAGCGTGTTCACTTTGTTAATCCTGTTGCCAAAGAAGGTTTACTATTTTAACCGTGCTGCTATCCTAGAGAAGCATAATTTGTATAGGAAAAGCTTCTGGTTTCTCTCAAAACATCATGCAAAAATGCATTTTTCAAGGCTACTTTAGATATGTAGGAGATGTTTTGTGTGGAGTTTTTAGTTTAGAGACTTTCAGAGTAATTTCATATGTGGGATTCTTAGATTTTAACGCAATTAGGGTTGCTAATGCCTCCTCAGTGAAAGGAAATTAAAGTACAGCAAAAGCCATATCTCAGAGCAGACCTGTCATTGCTGAATGCATTTATCAATTCTCACACTATGCTTACACCAATTTACTAGGTGGTTATTTTAGTGGCCAGATAGTTCCTTGGCTTCTTCCAACAGGAAGCTTTATTATACAGCCTGTTACTTCTCCTTTTGAACAATACCCCCACACTTTCCAATACACTGATGTGATCTCACCCTTCCTTTTTAATTTTATCCAGTTAAACTGGGAAGAAAAATTTTTACACTGCTTCAAACAACAACAAAAGCGTAACAGCATATTTGCAAGGAACTGTATTCACCAGGATTGCCTCACCTATCAGGAATGCCCAGTCTCTTGACGCTTCTGTAGACTGAAAGAGTATTCGCCACATGACGATAATTAAACCAGAATCGAGATGTACACACCTTGAATTTTTAAGGAAAAAAAAAAAGAAACATATTAAATATTGTAAAAGATACAAAGCAGCCTGGCACGTTGCACCAGAAGACCATGATCACAGGAGTAACAATAAACTAGTCACAAATTAGAAAGAACACCAAGAAACTAATGATATAAGCTGCAGAAATCTTTGTTGTACTAAAGCAACAAATGCTGGAAAATAAAAGTTTAAAACTCCCACGTTCTTAACATACAGAAAAAACTGATATAAAACCCAACTAGGTGGCACTTTAGGGAATAATTCAGCAATAGCAAGTGGAAAAGTTATATTTTTTCATTTGGTTTCTCCATATCAAATAGAATTAAAAGCAAAGGAAGAGTACTCATCCCATTAGGAAACCTATTCTGGGAGTATTCTTGCACAAAGGCGTAAGTGAATTTATGCAGAAGCCACACGAAAGGGAAAATACACTGAGGACATTTGCATTTACGGAGTCATATAGGATAAAGTAAGACATAAGTGAGCTCTAAACAAAAACAGAATATTAATTCTCAAAAGCCTCAAGGGAGTTCAGGTTGTACTCTTCTAGCATGCAAAGCATTGGGGATCAGCCATTCTTCTACTTAAATTGTTCTCTTGGTCAGATATTACTTAACCTGTCAGCAAAAACCTCAAATCAATGAGATTCCAAAACCCTTCAGAGCAAATCTGTAGTTCCATAGTACTCTTATTTCTGTCCTTGCTACTTAAGTTCACTACTTTTTCTTTGTTCTGCACCAAGGCCACCAATTCTTTGGAGACAAACTTCCTTTGCTTTTACAAGCCTTTCAAACAGACAAAAGAAGAAGCATTTCAGAAGGGGTGACTTTAAAACCATAAAAATAAAGAAGCAGCAACAAGCATTTAAGAAAGTTTAACTTTTCAGCTTTAAATGTACAGCCATAATTTAAATAGAAACATCTTTAAGTAAAGCTACACTTTGTAACGACTTTTCCTCTAGCCCTTTCATAAAAAGAAATGAGTAGTAGTTTAAATAATAATAAAAAAAAATCAGCCTGAAAGGATTGTCTTGAGTCTTGATCATCCCGTCAGCTAGGAATTCCAAAACAGCCCACGGGAATCAGTCCATGAGAACGTTTGCCTGTCAGCAAGGTTTCAAACTCTGAAAACTAACTGTTGCCAACCTAGCTGTGACATTCCGAGCTATTATGAGCAGCCCCTTTCCCCCATCACCTCCCTTACAGCACAGTGGAAGATACGTCTGTGCTTTAAATCTAGCTATTCACACTGCAGCATATCAATTCAAACTACTGACAAGGTAGGACTGCAGTATGATCCCAGGGCTGAAGTGCCCCACAGCAGTACGACCCTCCCTATTTTACTGCTTAAAAATTAGTAGTAATTGTTATAGAGCTTAATCATGAACTCCTGACAAAAGCATAACCAGCAGAGAATCTGCTGAGGACAGAAAGCATGGCTCCTTAGACCTAATTTTCCACCTTCTTTGTGTGTTTTTATGATTACTTATAAAAGTACCTATTTGTTAATAGTATTAAAGTAGTACTTGAAGGGCTTTAATAGTTTTGAGTTTGTACACTGCAGAATAGAGAAATTATTCCTTTGAATTCAATTAATTATTGTTCCTTTTATACTGTTCAGTTTTAGTATCTGGAAAACAAACAGCTGCCACTGACTAATTACAATAGCGTTCTGAAACAAATTAGTCATTACGACCTGAAGTGTGATTAAGAACCAATTGTGTAGCATGATTCAAAGCTAAGAGAAGATTCATAGCAAAGAAAAAAAACAAACAGTTGATCTAAACATTATGTTGCCTGGCTTTATTTTATTCTAAGCCTGTTATCACAGGCTAACAGATTGAGTAAGAACAAAAACCAGAAATAAACTGTACCTTTCTGGTCACAGAGATATACTCTCCTGATATCAGAATTACACTTTTATTCAATATGAAGTATGGCAGCACTGACTGCTTTAATGCTGTCAGAACTTTTGTTTTATGAATCCTGCCATATAGGTGGATGTTTCGAGTTCCTGAAATGAAATCACACTCAAAAGATGATTTTACTACAGTGTAATAAATTTGCAGGCACAATTTCAAACTTATTTATTTTCAAGTTTTTACCTCTCTGTATCCTTCAAATGAGCAGAATTCTTAAGTGACTGTTGCAGTTATGGCTGTGGATGAAAAATTGTCAGCTTTCCTGGAAGAAAACAACCTTGATCACACTTACCAAAACTGCCCAGTTATTTGTATGTCCACTTCTAAAGAACTGCTCTGCTTGATCCTGAAAGACGGAGAAAATATTGTCTTTCAGCAATAGGAAAGAAATGACCACTCCTATTTTTGTTGTTTCTACCCAATAGTGTTCAACGAATACATTTACCAGGCCATAACACTGAATAAGCCTTATAAAAGCTTCAAGAGAGGTACTTTTTCTTACTCCATTTTGCACATTTCATACAAGCTAATTGCTCCAAATCTTCCCCTGAAACTCACTAAATAACAAAGGAGAAAGAACTATTAGTCACTTTCAGCTTAGTCAAAACAAAAAGCCCACACATCTCTATTGCAAAGGATACTCCAAGAACAAAGCAAAATGATTTACTGACCTACAATTTCTTCCTTAACTAGAAGAGAGACTTGAATTAATTTCAATTGTTACATTGCTCCTCTCATCTTTTCAAAAGCAGGTCAGTGAATCTGCTATTTTAACCCATTTTAAATCCAAGGTGGTTACATTTATCTTCCAAGCCTTACGATGAGTGGCTGAGAGACCTGGGGTTGTTTAGCCTGGAGAAGGCTGAGGGGAGACCTCAGTGGTCTCTACAACTACCTGAAGGGAGGTTGTGGAGAGGAGGGAGCTGGGCTCTTCTCCCTAGTGAGAGAGGACAGGACAAGAGGGAATGACCTCAAGCTCCACCAGGGGAGATTCAAGCTCAACATAAGGAAAAAATTCTTCACAGAAAGGGTCATTGGGCACTGGAACAGGCTGCGCAGGGAGGCGGTTGAGTCACCTTCCCTGGAGGTGTTTAAGGTGCAGGTGGATGAGCTGCTGAGGGACATGGTTTAGAGATTGGTGGGAATGGTTGGACTCGATGATCCAGTGGGTCTCTTCCAACCTGGTGATTCTATGATTGTATGAAATCAGGAGCTATGACAACAGCCTTCTCTATAATCAGTGTTATCCATAGTTCCCACTGTGCTTTGCAGAGGAGAGGGTCCTCTTTCTTTAACAGAGAGAAATATTAAATCAGGACACAAAGAGGGGTTAAGACTTCCCAGAGGTAAGGGAATGAGTCTGTCAGGGCACAAGAATCCAGCCTTGCTGGTTCTTAATCAGACCCTGTCAACCCTCTGAGATGTGCTGGGCTGATGCCCACAGTCTCACACAAAATACACAGTAAAAGAAAAAACATCCATTAAAATATTCACAAAGCAGGCTGTATTTCAAGTAGCAAACAATTCAAAATATTTCTTTGCTATTTTGTTGTCCTATTTGTAACTAACTTCAAGTATAACAGTTTGTAACTAAAACAGAATTCAAACACAAACAACACTCTAGCTGTAACTTGCAAAAAGCATGACTCCTGCTTGGAAAACACACCAGCTCCTGCTGTGTCTGGACATCCCCACCTGCAGGAACAGCAGGAGGCAACGCTGGCCAGGTGAGCCTGGGCAGCTCGGTCACCAGTGGAAGTGCCCAACACCCCATTGTGTTTTTTAGCCTAAGAAACTGCTCCCACGTAACGCAGCCAGCAAGGAACAAAGCAGATGGGAAGGCACGTTGTGCAGCCAAAGAGAAACCGTGTTTCAGAAACCTGCAGTGTATTAACACAACAGGGCTGTATTTTGACTTTCATAGAATCGTGGAATGGGCTGGGTTGGAAAGGACCTCAAAGCCCACGCAGTTCCAACCCTGCCACAGGCTGGGACACCTCCCATGGGATCAGGCTGCCCAAATCCTTACCCAGCCTGGCCTTCAACACCTCCAGGGATGGGGTAGCCACGACTTCCCTGGGCAACCTGTGCAGGTGCGTCCTCACCCTCACAGGAAAACACTTCTCCATAAGGTCTCACTCAAATCTCCCTCTTTTAGCTCAAAACCCTTCCCCTCATCCCATTCCTACACTCTCGGAGCAAGAGGCCCTCCCTGGTTTCCCGCAGCTCCTTTCAGTACAGGGAGGCTGCTCCAAGGTCTAATGTCTAATCTAAATCTCCCCTCCTTCAAACAACCCACACGCGCCCTCCAGGCGCAGCAACCGTGACATTTACAGCCCCGGGGCGGGGCGGGACCGGGAGCGAAAGGGGCGGGGCCTGGACAGGAGAGGGAGTGTAAGGGGCGGGGTATCCGTGAAAGAGGCAGAGCCTGGAACGGAGAGGGGCGGGGCCATAAGGGTGGTCTGGTTCGCATGGCCTGGCGACGAAGGAGGAGGGCCTGACTCTGAAGGCGTGGCTAAAGCCAGAGGGCGTGGTCATACCGGTTAGGGGCGTGGCTATGCCCCGCCAGTGGCCGTGACCGTTGCCGGGCCCTCTGCTGCCGGCCCTGGGGACGCTCCCTTTTCCCCCCGCAGCGCGGCTCGTTGCAGCCGCCCCGGCGCCGCCCCCCGCGCCTTCGTACCTGGAAGCCGGCGGCGAGCGCGGCCCCGCAACACCCCAGGAGCAGCGCGGCGGCGGCGACGGGCATGGGCTCCGCCATCTTCCCGCGGGGCCGGAAGCGGAGCAGCCGCCGCGCATGCTCCGGGGCGGCCACCGGCAGTGGGGTTGCTGCCCTATCTGCCCCCGCGGTTCGGTTCCCGGAGCAAGGAATGATTCGGGATAGCAGGAATAAGCTGAAAGAGGAGAGATTTAGCTTAGATCTTAGACCTCCCAGTATGTGAGAGCGAATTGATCAGTGCTGCTGCAGCTGGTTTGTATGTTTAGTTAGAATCCTAGAATCACCAGGTTGGAAGAGACCCACCGGATCATCGAGTCCAATCGTTCCCACCTGCCCCTCAGTACCTCGTCCACACACCTTAAACACCTCCAGGGAAGGTGAATCAACCACCTCCCTGGGCAGCCTCTGACACTGCCCAATCACCCTTTCTGTGAAGAATTTTTTCCTTACGTTGAGCTTGAATCTCCCCTGGTGGAGTTTGAGGCCATTCCCTCTTGTCCTGTCCCCTGTCACTTGGGAGAAGAGTCCAGCTCTCTCCTCTCCACAACCTCCCTTCAGGTAGTTGTAGAGAGCAATGAGGTCTCCCCTCAGCCTCCTCGTCTCCAGGATAAACACCCCCAGCTCTCTCAGCTGCTCCTCATAAGGCCTGTTCTCCAGCCCCTTCACCAGCTTTGTTGTTCTTCTCTGGGCTCGCTCCAGAGCCTCAACATCCTTCATGTGCTGAGGGGCCCAGAACTGAACGCTGATTGTGTTGTAATGTCGGCTGGAGCCCCTCCCGCAGGAGGCCAGGCTGGCAGAGTCGGGGTTGTTCAGCCTGGAGAAGAGGATTCCGAGGAGACCTTAGAGCAGCTCCCTGTGCTGAGAGGGGATGCAGGACAGCTGGGCAGGGGCTGTGCACAAAGGCTCATAGTGGCAGGACGAAGGGCATTGGGTATAAACTGGAGAGGGGCAGATTTAGGCTAGACATAAGGAAGAAATTCTTCACAATGTGGGTGGGAAGGCCCTGGCTCAGGTTGCCCAGAGAAGTTGTGGCTGCCCCATCCCTGGAAGTGACCAAGGCCAGGTTGGATGAGGCTTTGAGCAACCTGATCCAGTGGGAGGTGTCCCTGCCTATGGCAGTGGATGCTTTAAGGTCCCTTCCAGCCCAAACCGTTCTATGATTCTATAATGCCCCTGCTCTGAGCAAGGCCAGGCGCTCAAGTCACCTGTTGGAGCTCCCCAAGCCTTACCAGGCCCCAGAGAGCTCCCTGTGAATTCACTTTTACAGAGCCGAAGCAGTCATGGTGGCAGATCTCACCATTGCCTTTGCATACATGTTCGTTGTGGCTCCATTGTGAGGTGTCATACAGCCCTACCCTGACCCCATCCATCCTTTGGACAGGTGCAGCAGAAAACACTGGCCTCGCATCTCACTTTTGGCCGGGGAGGATCCCAGAGTGTAGCAACAGCCATTTCTCTCAGCCTGCTACGAAAAATACAGCCCAAGCACTGAGCTGGAGCTGTCCCACAAGCAGGGAGGGGGTATGGTGACCTGTGGGTGGCCATGGTGGCTGCAGGGCAGAGCTGTCTTGGAGAGGCACTGCCTTTGTCGGGGAGCAGAGGGAGATCTGACAGAAGATCCTATGTCAGGATGCCTTGCTGTAGCCTCGCCTCTGGCACGTTCATCCCTCAGAGTTGATGAATCATCAGATCTGTATTTCAGTCTATTGAACTACTTGGTATGATTCTTTTATTTCCACTAACTCATCCTGTCAACACCTTTGTTCAATTGCCTGATGCCTCCATTAGTGAAGATTCAGAATCTGCCCTGAACCGTGGAAGCTATTTCCTGCTCCATGTACTTGTCATCAGTAATGACTTTCTCAGATAGAGGCATATTTCCATGTATTGATGTTGGAATTTCAATAAAATCACATTGGCTGCTTGAAAGCATCATTGGTTTCCCTGATAAAATAATCACCTGTGATGAGATCACCTTTTCTTTTTGTGCCTAAAGCTAGTGAACTTATTCCCTTTCACAGACTGTAGCCACCAGCCGCTGTTGTGCCTACATCTTTTGTGCAGTCTTTTATGAACCTACTGAGAAGTGTCACAAGCGTTTATGTCCCTTAGTGCCTGCTTGTAAACTGCACTGTTTATCATCTTGCTCTGGAAAACTATATTTAAGACTATGACCAAGCTTAGGCTTTTTCTTTGTTGTTTCAAATGCTTTCAATTAGTCCAATGGCATGAGGCTTAACACGGCCAAATGCCAGGTTCTGCACTTGGGGCACAACAACCCTATGCAGCTACAGACTAGGAAAAGTCTGGCTGGAAAGCTGCCTGGAGGAGAGAGACCTGGGGGTGTTGGTTGGCAGACGACTAAACATGAGCCAGCAGTGTGCCCAGGCGGCCAAGAAGGCCAATGGCATCTTGGCCTATATCAGAAACGGCATGACCAGCAGGTCCAGGGAGGTTATTCTCCCTCTGTACTCGGCATTGGTGAGACCACACCTCGAATCCTGTGTGCAGTTCTGGGCCTCTCACCACAAAAAGGATGTTGAGGCTCTGGAGTGAGTCCAGAGAAGAGCAACGAAGCTGGTTCAGGCTGAACAATAGGAAAAAAATTTTCCCAGAAAGGGTCATTGGGCACTAGAACAGGCTGTCCAGGGAGGTGGTTGATTCACCTTCCCTGGAGGTGTTTAAGGCACGGGTGGATGAGGCACTGAGGGACATGGTTTAGTGTTTAATAGGAATGGTGGACTCGATGATCCGGTGGGTCTCTTCTAACCTGGTTATTCTATGATTCTATTATATCTGATCATTCTCAGAAGTGTTCAAGTTGTGTCAGTAATTCTAAAGGACAGGTATGTGTCTTTCAGAGCAGGTACTTGTGCAATTTTTTGAACTGGTGAGTTGATTTCATGCACTTTGATAGCTCCTCAATGCCTTTCACCTACATGGAGTCTGTCAGATAATGCAAGACAAATACAAGAGGTCTCAACTCTGAATTTCTTTCTCTTAAGCTTAGCTCTTCGCTCTTTGCTTTTGCTACAGATATTCATCGTGCGTTTTGGTCAGCAGCTTTTCTCATAGAAATAATATCATCACCTGTATCCCGATCATGCATCTTTAAACCAGGCATAAATCCTGATGTTCCTACCACATGAAAAATTAGGTCAAATGTTATGAAAGGGTAACTTCAGCCTACCAAGAAATGTTCCTGACATGAGAAGTAAAGAACATGGTTTCTGTGAATAAAACTTTAAAAACCTTCTGTTTACTTAAAAATTCCTGAACCTTCTGCAGTTTGTCACAGGTAACCTTAATTTTGTCATTCTCTGGAATAACTGACTTTGTAATTTTAATGACATTCTTTTAAGGTCACTGTGCATGATTTGCTATACAAGAAAAGAGGTAGTAGAAAAAAACCACCAAAATTTCTGCCATGTAGCATTGGAATTATATAAACATCGGTTATTACTTATGGACTCTACAAATGGACATCTGCAACTTGTGCGGAGCAATTAAGAACTGCAGCAAATTATCCTTACATGACAGATCACTTGTAGGGGATGAGACGTTTAAAATACTGGATTCCACCAATAGTCAGAATAGTTTAAGCACACTTGTCCAGCCAATATTGCTGCTGTTTCTCACGCGTTATATGTAGTTGGTTTTGCAGTCTACAGGCAAGTTTAGCTGCAAGCTCATCAGTCTTGTGTCCCAGGCTGTCTCTCCCGCAGCGTGTGAGTGATGTTTGGATCAACCACAGTCACACTCTAAGTGCAGCGCTTTAATGTTAGGTGTTGGGGTCATATTGCTACCTTTCCATCCCAGGGCAGAGACAGCAGTAACTCAGGACAAGCTCACTGGAATATTCCAAAAGAATGGCCATTATTCCCTCTGATTTATATGCTGTGTAATACAGTGCACAGTTCGCTTTTTTAGATCTGTCTGGCGTTTGTCTTCTGGATTCCCTTAGCATGCTTGAGTGTATTTTGTAATGGTTCTATTTCTTCTGCTGCTTCTGCGTTTTATCTCTTTACAGTCTCAGCCTTTCATGGGCTTTAGAATTCATCAAACACACATGAGTGTGCCAGTGCTTCAGGCGTTATTCCTGGAGGTGGCATCTCTTCTTCTTTTCCCCCCCAGTAAGATAGTACCTAAAGCTTTGCCTTTGTTTTCTTCTTTATTGCCTTAGGCAGCTCTCAGTACAGACTTGGTGCTTGCTTCTGTGCCTGCACAGGATTTTTTTTGTCTAGAAATTAAGCTCTATGCTGTCTGCTTCTGTTTCTTCACTCTGCTTTGTTTCCACGCTAATCAAAGTATTTGTCATGCTCTGAATTTCTCTAGATTGACCTTTGCCACAATGTTTCTTGTACTTCATGCTGAGTAATTAGACAGGACAGCGAATGTGTATCCTAAAATGATTTCTAATTAAAACAACTATTTAAAAAGCTGCTGTAACTGCAGCTGGTATTCACATTGGTGCACTTCTTGGCGCTCTTCCAGATTCTTTCCTCCTCCAGCAGGTTGCTCAGGCCCTGATCCTATAATCTATAGCCTCTTGAAATGGCCCTTTATGAGCCATCTAACAGCTTGCTCCTGTTCAGCATGGAGCAAACAAACCTAGCCTTCCCATGAGAAGGGGCAGCAATCCCAAATGGAACCCCATAAGTTCCCAAAGCAGGGATTTGTGCCTACTAGAGTTTACCTGACACCTTTTGTCCAGATTTTTTTTATATGGACCAATTATCTTTAATTTTGTTGATACTGACCTTGATTATATTACCTTCATGTATCATACTGTCTCTCTTCCTTCTTCTACACTCTCAATCCTTGTTCTGTGCTTCTATATTTATCAGACTTGCATGTACTGTAATTTTCTACTGCAGAAGATAAAGAAATATGGTTTTGGCTGTATTTATTTTGCTTCAAAAAGAAAAACAGAAAGCAACTTGAGTGAAATAAGTCAACAAGACTGATTCTTAATATCATTGATAATTTTAGTATTATCTCACTAAAAAAATGCAGATATGTTACTTTCTTAATTTTGACTGTCAATATGACACATTAAATAAATCAGAAAGCACCGATTTTTATATTGTTTGAGGTTTTTGTACCAAACAAATCTACTGCAGTTTGGTATCTGTGCTGGTGTCTTCAAAAATGGAGCCTGAATGAACAACAGTAATCAAATTAATGATTGATCTTACTCATTTAGGGTTTTTTTCCATTTCTCTGAGAGGAAAACTGGCTCAACTACAGAATATTTGCACTTGGAATAAATTTACAATAGTAAAAGAATACTGATAAGAAATATTAAAAAATAATAGAGTGAAAGTAATAGATACAGAATTTCCAAGGAAAAAAAACCATTACAGAAGACTTGTTTCTAATGTCTTTGATCTGAAACAATTGTACTGAAACATGTTTATCAATAGATTCTTTTTGAACACGGGTTAAACACACTAGAGTGTATTCTTTGTTCATCCACAGCATCAAGTTGCTCACTTCTGCATCAGAATCAAACTAGACTTTTTTTTTTTTTACTGTTATTTACAAAGTGAGATTATAGAGATATTTTACAATGCCTTTTGAGGTCGGAATAGAACAAAGGCAAAATCCTTGAAACCTACAAGGAAATTCAGTTGACATTTGTTCTTAGCAAATTAACCATTTACCTTGTCATCAGTTCTATGCTGTCATTAATGACGCAAATATCACCAGGCAGAGAGTTTCCATAATGTGTAATAATCCAGTATTTCATCTTCAGAAGACATGAGGTTACGAACCATTCTGACAGCTTATCCTGATCATAAAATAAGTAAAATATGAGAAAACAGTGGCCAATTATTTCCATAGTTTGTTAGGTATAATGGCAGTCTTGAAATATGAATGCAAATCACCTTTGGTCTCTGTGGATCAGTATTTCTCTCGATGGAAAATGCTGAAAACTTGTCAAAACTTTCTCATTTATTAAAATAGCAAAATATGTGAAAAAATAAAGCAGTGAAAAAAAAACTTTTATTTTTTAAAATTACCCTCTCCATTGTGTTTTTCCATTAATATTTCAAAAGAGTTCATTCTCAAATAGCAAATTCATGGGTTTCTAAATTAGGAACACGAAAAGTGTCTTAATTAAATTGCCCTAAATAAACCTAAGTTTATAGCCATAGCTCTCTTCTCGATTCAAGCAGTGGGTGTAACACATCATGTCTTAGAATCATTAAGAAGTCGCAGTTTTTATTCCACTACTAATTCTGATATCTCTGTGATAAATCTGTTGTGTCCCAAACACACCAAGTATCTGCATGTCTCGGGAAAGACCTCGCTGTAGGGAATGAGCTGAAGTGGTCTCAACTCTGCTGGTTAAATTAACTCAACTAAAAGGCTTTCTTGCCTATTGACTCATTTTAACTCCCAGTCCGTCACCTGAAGCAATTGTCTTTATTCTCAGACTACTCTAGAGCCTGCGATCTAAGTATTACCTTTTGTTTTCCAAGTGATTTTCTTCATTATTAAGCAAGGGGTTTTTACTCCATTGAGGTGTACTCATCAGCTGGATGAGAAAACAAACACAAAAGTTTTGAAAATGAAAGGCTGAATGCACATCAGCCTTACTTGAAGAAGTACTAGATTTATTGTTATGAAAATTGTATTAGAATTAAGATATACAGTGAGCACTGAGTCAACTTTAGAAGAGGTTACTCATACACCAGGCACAATAACACTGATTAACATTAAATATTTGAACAGTGACTAAAACTGTATCTTGTAAGTGGCTAGGTTATGTAGGGAATCAGAGAGTGACCTGAGTTGGAAGGGATCCACAAGGATCATTGAGTCCAAATTCTATTTCTGCATAGGACAACCCCAAAATTCACACCATGTGCCTGAGGGTGTTGGCCAAATGATTCTGGAATGTTGTCAAGCTTTGTCCTGTGACTGCTTCCATGGGGAGCTGTTCCAGTGCTCCACCACCCTCTAGGTGAAGAACCTTTTCCTAATATCCAACCTAAACCTCCCCTGGCACATCTTCCTGCTCTTCCGGCAGTCCTATCATTGGCCACCAGAGAGAAGAGATCAGAGCATGTTCCTCTTCCCCTTGTGAGGAAGCTGTAGACTGCAACGACTCTCCCTTCAGTCTCCTCTTCTCCTGGCTGAACAGCCCAGGTGACTTTAGTAGATCACTGTGTGATGAGTACTGAAGTGTTGTTCAAATTGATTGCACTTGAGAAGCAAAATTTAAGACAAATCCAGAAATGGGCCATTAAGAAATTTAAAGAAATATTCTCAACAGAAGGCATAATTTAATTTTTAAATTTGTAAATATGCATGATTATTTGGGTTTTTTTCTAGGAGTTAAGGGGTAGAGGAGATCAAAAGAGCCCAACAAATGCTCAAACAAAAGCCCATTTGTACTTTTCAGAGTAGCTGCTGGGCTGTGACCCAAAGTGGCAGTGGATCAGCAAATCTTAATAAGTTCCCCGAGTACTCAGACTGTAAAGCAGGGTGCATGGTTTCTTCTTTAGTTTCATTTGTGGGAGGTGTCCCTGCCCACAGCGGGGTTGGAACTAGATGATCTTTAAGGTCCCTTCCAACCCAAATTATTCTGTGGTTCTATGATTTAGCAGGATATTGTACAAGCTGCTATAGATCAGGTGGAAGGTCCTCATGCTGAACCAAGCATGGAGTATCCTTCAACATATTATAAATTCTAACTCTATGCTTTTTGAAATTAAAAGTACCACTTTCTTGGGGCATATTTACTGGAAACTTCTCCCAAGTAAAAATGCTAGAATGACTTCATGGATTGAAATCATAAAGCTCGGGAGCCAGATTTTGCTATGATTTATAAAAGCAGAGTCTTGTTGGAATCCCTTTCTGTGCAGAAGGTCAGGAAAAGGCCTTTTCATCAGTGCTGGCGCTCAGTGCTAGGTGGAGTCTTAATTAAAAAAATTAAACGGGCTATTATTAAGCAGAAAGTCTGAATGAAACTAAATAACACATTCAGCAAGAAAGCAAACTGGTGAGTAGGCAATCCTCTAAACACATTCCTTAAAGCCAAATTTTGCGGCCAGAGCTGATTGGGAGATTATGCAAACTGAAGAGAACTGCCTGCACAGGAATGCGTTCAGTTAGGAAACCTATGGGTGTTTTTCTATATTGTTCTGCAATTCTCTCACGAATAAAAAAATCCAAACACTTTTTATCCTGTCTTCATGTTAAGGACTGCATCCTGTTCTGATTTTTCTAACTGAAAGAGATCGTCAAGAAGAAGCCCTAGTGATAACAGGAATTATCAATACATGAACATGTGCCTGTTGTTTCTGTGTGTCTCTCTTGTTCCATGATCTGCATCCATTGTTCTAGCTACTAAGTAGATATTACATGAAAATGTAGAAGCTACATTTACTGCAATTAATGACCTTTTACATTTTAAGATAGGCATTCGAATTTAAATATTCATTCGAGGTGATTGATTTTTAGATGAAGAAAAGACACCAATCAGTCAATCAGTTTCAGCTAATCAGTCCCTTAATGGATGCATTTGCAAATGTATTATCTCAGTGAAAATCATCTTCCAGCGCTTTAACTTTCTGACAGTTATTAAGGGTTTCCTTAAACAAAGTTTCTCTCATTATAACATTATATAAATGCTGAAATAAAGTCTTGCTCTGGGACAAAAAGAAAGCTTATTTACAATACTTCATTAAAGAATAACCATTATGTGTGTGTATTAAAGATTTAAAGCATGTCTCTCAATTTCACAGACCGTTCAGTGTGGTGATTTTGGCAGGTTTTTGCCTCTCCACCCTGACCCGGTGCAAAGGCACAAGATCAGGGTCAGTGAAATGGCCAAACTCCCTACAGTTCAGCTGCCCCAAACCCCCAAATAGTAGCACCTAAATCAAAACAGACTAGGAATTAATTGAATGTGTGCCTGTCTAGAGTTCCAGAGATTATAAACCTGACTTAAATCTGCATTTGTGACATCCCTTTTAACATTTTCTAGCAGATTATTAGCTTTCTGGCCTGGAGGATATGGCTTTCTGCCGATGGATTAATCAGTGGGAAAAGGAAGAAAAATCTTCCTTTTGGAACGCTCAAATCATTCAACTCAAGCTTTTAATAAAAAATCCATTGTTTTAGCATGTCAAATAAATATTAATTACTAAGTTATATTAGCTTGCTCAAGAAAATGATATATAGATATCGTTATCAGGTACAGAAATGCTCTATTTGTGGACTCCAAGAGTTCCAGATTGAAGTTTCAGGAACGGTACCTTAAAAGGAACTAATTAAGATTTTCCTTTTCGAGATAATGACATCAAAATCATTACATGAACACCAGGTTACATAGCTTCACTTGCTACTTAACTTTGGAATAAAGATGGTAATCATTTGACTTAGCTAAATATAAAAGTAATAAATGCTTTGCATCTGTACAGCATCGAAGGATCTCACAGCGTTCAGTGTTCATTTCATGTCATCTTGAAAACAGAAGATTTCAAATCCTATTAAAAAAATTAATTGGGTGTTGCTACTATATATTCATTTTATTTCCTCTGGGTGTTTTCCTGCAGATTTTTGCAATACAAGGAAAACAATTTCAGTCTTTTTGGTTGCTATATATAATCACAGAATCATAGAATGGTTTGGGCTGGAAGGGACCTTAAAGATTATCCAGGTCCAACTCTCCTGCCACAGACAGGGATGCTTATGAGCCACATCTTATTAGAAGCATTCTTAATACAGATTCTCTTTCATGGATTATTTTTATCACAAGATTCTAAAAGAGCATTTAAACTTAAGGAGGCTGAATAGATTTTTGTCTGCCTTATATCCTCATCTAGGAACCAGAACAGTATAAACCATCTTTTCAATTTCCTTCTGTGATTCTATATGTAGTTATAATGATCTAAAATTGCCATACTGGTTTTCAAATACTTTTGTGAAATAAGTTCATCCATTAGGCTGTTTATCTGCTCAGAATTATAGAAACCAAATGAATTTTCTCTCTCAGAAGATAACTTCACAGGTTCAAAAGTGAAAAAAAATTGTTTTGCAAAGGGAGTGTGTCTGTGTGTGTATTAGTAATACTCAATGGTAAAATCAGTCTTCTGCTGATAACACTGTTTCCATAAAAGAAGGCAGCTAGGAAGGCTGTCAGATCTACCTCTACAAGTCATGATTCTCTTTTCCCTAGCCCAGAGGCTGAGGGAATAAAAAGTTTTAGCAGAAAGGCAGGAAAACGCAGAAAGATATCACTAACTGCCAATCAACTTATCAAGAACAATCAAATGTCAGCTACAGTACAGGGTAATTTCAAAATTCTGTCCAAGACTGATGTGGAGGTGATTCAGCTGTGTAATGCAGAGAAAAAAAAAGTAATTTAAGACATCTCTGAATATTCAGGTTTTTTTTGCAAATGGTATCGACTCAGCTGTAAGCCAACAACAAAAGAAACAGTACAGAAGGTAGCAAAATGCCTGTGTCTGATCCATTTGTTATACAGAACATACACACTCTTGGGGAAAAAAAATATACTTGCTGGTGTTACTGCTAATAAACTCATTTCTGATTTATCAGACACAAAGTATTCAAACACATGGTAAAGTTAATAACATCTCAGTGCTTCGCTGCCCCGATGCAGTCTGAGAGATGTGAAAGACATTGCTGACACTGTGATCTTCAAGACAGCCATAGTTTCAAATAATATAACATAAATTCAAATAATATCACAGGAATCAGGACAAAGAACACATTACTGATGCCAGTTTCATAAGACAACTGAAATAAAAGGTACTGGCAAGGCTTGTTTCATAAACCCACTAAGACACAGAATACACAGGGGAAACCATGTGAAGGAAGCAATCGCTGTTTCAAATACACAAGAGTCAAAATAGTACTTTTTTTCCTGAATATTTATGAATAAATATGAAAGCTGCAGCCACGCAGCTTGTCACTTGTACAGATGGCTCGTTTTTACAGTAACCTGCCTCTTGTGATGAGATCACATAGAAGAACTTTTCAAGTTCTTCTGAAAACAGCTGGCCTTAACAAGCTTCTCCTGAGTCCTGCCTTGTGCCACGGCTCCAACCCCCAGCCAAGGGTGCATTTGCTTGCCAGAACACAATTGCCTCATCTCTTAAGAGATATTAGCGAGACAGGGCCAAGGGTCCTGTTCAGCATGGCAGTTGAACAACCACTTAGTATTATTGGATAGCATGACGGGAAAAAAGTCGGTGATTCAAGAAGTAATTTCAAATGTCAAAAACAGTATCGGGCTGTATCTAATACCAGACTCTTTTCTTCCATTTAGCCAAAAGCTTGGCTGAATCTGAGTTCAAGTTCAACCATCACATGACAGTTTCATCAACTGTTCTGTTATCTTTGCTAATAAGCCATCTGGCAGGGTGTCATCTTCTACAGAAAACAGGTGTTTCATCCAATTCTCATTTGTTGTACTGTCAAGAAAGCATTCACTGAAGTTGGTGACTAAATTGAGGCAATGTTCCTGTACATCAGCAGAAAGTCAGGATGAATTTCAAATTAACATTAAAATATTTCCATGGTAAAAGCATTCCCCCATTTTTCTTACATTGTCTCTCAACTCATCTCATTGTATATTAAGATGCAATTTCTTTACATTGTTTTCTATATTCTGATTGTTATCTAATTATTATGTAGTGTGCATATTTTCATCTCTATATATTGCATTCAGTTCGTTGTGATGCAGGAAGAAAAAGCTAAATGGATAAGTTCAAGAACATCAGATCACTGAAAACAGACTTACCTCAATCAAAATTAAGATTCCGCCCCCAAAAAAAGTTGTTTCTGACAACAGAATTCAGAGTTGTGAGCCAATGCCTGTCTGAGGTCCCCCTTACAGAGGACAGAACAAGAGGGAATGGCCTCAAGCTCCGCCAGGGGAGGTTCAGGCTCGACATAAGGAAAAAATTCTTCACATAAATGGTCATTAGGCACTGGAACAGGCTGCGCAGGGAGGGGGTTGACTCGCCTTCCCTGGAGGTGTTTAAGGTGTGGGTTGATGAGGTACTAGGGACATAGTTTAGAGATTGGTGGGAATGGTTGGACTCGATGATCCGGTGGGTCTCTTCCAACCTGGTGATTCTGTGATTCTAAGTTATGGCATTCCTGGTAGAAAAGTGCGTTTGGACAGGCATTTCCAATTTTAGTATAAAATATGAAAAGCAGAGCTTTAGCTATAAATCACAGAACCAAAGAATCATTGAGGCTGGAAAAGAGTGCTAAGATGATCAAGTCCAATTGTCAGCCCACCACAACCATCCCCACTAAACCATAAACTCAAGTGCTACATCTACACACTTTTTGAATCCTGCAGGGAAGGAGGCTCCATCCCTTCCCTGGGCAGCCTGTTCTAGTGCTTCACCACTCTTTTTGGTAAAGAATTTTTTCCCGATGTCTAATCTAAACCTCCCCTGGGACAACTTGAAGCTCTTTCCTTTACTCTTATCTGTTGTTACTTGGGAGAAGGGAGCAACACCCAGCTCACCACAACCTCCTTTCAGGGAGTTGTAGACAGTGATGAGGTCTCCCCTCAGCCTCCTCTCCTCCAGGCTAAACAACACCTGTTGCCTCAGCTGCTCCTCATAAGACTTGTGCTCCAAACCCTTCACCAGCTTCCTTGCTCTTCTCTGAACTCATAAAGAAAGTAGTTGTAAAGAAACTAAGTTCTTTAACGATAAAACAACAGATACCGGTGGCTGACCAACATTTGAGACTGCTACTGCTTTGTGGCAAATACTGAATACACACTGCATATTCACTTTTCAAATCTTTCTTGACTCTCAGAAAAAAAAATACAGTAATGTGCACATTTTTCCCTACGATTCAACATCACAATGTGTTGTGCCACTGTAAAGTTCTAAGTATCAGAATGTGTTGAGTTTTCTCAGTGTGAGCAATCCCTGAAATCATCATATGGCTCTTCTAAGTCTTTCAAAGAGGAAGTTGGTGTTACTTTCAATTGATTTAGCTTTCTATTAGTAAAAAATGAAGAGGCTTATATTTTCAATAGCTGTACTTCGTGTCAAGGTGACTTTCAAGTAGGGAAGATTTTCACAGTATGATTGAATAAGAGGTTATAGAAAAAATGTCGTAAGGCACTGGCCCATTATACCACAGAAATAAACCCCAAATGATGAGTAGCGGGGACCTTTACTTTTCAACAATCTTATGCTCCAGGATGAGGTCTAATAGCTGTGCTTGAATTCCTTTCTATTCTCCACATCACCACCCACAACTCATTATTCAGCTCAAGCCTATCTTATTCACTCAATGCTGCTGTGTTTCTTGTGTTTTGGGTTTTTTTCCTACAGCTTCCTGAATTTCCTTAGGTCATAAAGAGTAAACAAGATGAATAGAAATTGTTTTATCAGTATTTATTTGGGGACAATTCATAGATTAGAACCCTAAAATCTATGGTTGGATCCTTAGGATGAAAAAAGCAAGGAAAGCCTTTTTTGGAAAAAAATAGAACAACATTTTTAAGTCTTTGAAAATTCAGTATCAAATGATTTTTAGTGTTTATTAATCAGATACTGGCAAATGGTAACTGAGGAAAATAAAATCCTCCCCAAAAGCAATTTCTATAACATTGGAGAGGAGGGAAACTTCAGTTTAATTGGCATAAAAGTAAAAATCATCAAGAAGCTGTAATGGATCAGACTGACAGTTGTGCAAGCCCCAGTCTGTCCGCTCACCCAGAGTGACCAACGGTCTTAGGGACTGAGCCAAGAACAAGGAAAACCTCTACAGGATCTCCTGCCTCCCATCCTGCTCAAGCTCGAGGGCTTCCTGGGGTGGTAACCTTGAATTTATTAAGCTACATAATGCCTGTACTATATCCTTGTGGTTTCTAATTATTATAAGCCAGATCAAGGATAAGGACTTAAATAGAAAAATATGCATGATATTTGGAAATTATTTAATAAATCACAGAATCATAGAATGTTTCGAGTTGGAAGAGACCTTAAAGATCATCTAATTCAAACCCAAAACAGAACAATTTATGACTGAAAAAAAATAAAGAGAGCACAGATTAAAAATCAATTTGGCTTGAAAATAAATATAAATAAGAACAAGAAAAAGATATAATCATAGAATGGCTTGGGTTGGAATGGACCTTAAAGTTCCAACCCCCCTGCCATGGGCAGAGACAGCTCCCTCTGGATCAGGCTGTTCAAAGCTTCATCCAGCCTGGCCTTGAATGCATGTAACAAATACCAGAAGCTGCAAGAAACACGTGAGAGATTTAAGAACTGTGAAAAAAAATGAGAAGGGAAACAAAATGACACAAACCCCAGTGGCCAGGCTGCTGGGAACTGCTAGATCACTACCTAAAGGTGAACCCCGTTGCAACACAGAGAGAACAAATTCAGTGTGAAAAGAACAGAGACTGTGAGGATGTTACAGGCAGGCTGAATCCCATCAGTACCTGACTGGTGTGACATCTCTGGAACAGTGTGTCCTGCTCGATGCCTTCGCTGATGGTGCCTGTTGATAAATTGGAAAGAGTTCAGGGAAGGGTCACAAGAAGGATTACACTCTCATTGGAAAACAAAAGCTACAGCTGGTTAGCTGATCACAACAAAAGTTAAAGAGTGACTTGATCACAGCTTTTTTTTTTTTTCATCAGCTGATTGAAATATGCATTCTCAAACTTTTAAATGGAATATGCATTCTCAAACTTCTAAATGGCAGGACTGTCTTTCTTCTCTCCCAGGTTTTATTCATCTTGGTAACCACGTAAGTTTCATCAAATGGCAGTCCTTGAACTCAATGAAAATTTGATCCGGAGATTAGATTTTTCTAGGAAGAATTTTCACTACCTTTTAACTAGTGATTTAATTCACTTAAGTAACTGGTTTAGATACTAGTAGAAAAGAAATAAGGTTTAGAAAAGTGGAAAAGAATGGGGTGGGAAAACAGCAGATTTTTTTAAAAAAAGATTAAAAACACTACAGCAAAAGACTTCAGAATCCGATTTCTCATTAAAATGAAAAGATCAATTCAGCAATCTTAGATTAATTTACACCACAGCAGGCATTATACAGGGCTACAAATAAGTTCTGCATTTACATTAAAATTTCTGGATCGGAAGCATGTAATTCAGCCTATTCTGTTAAAAGGCTACATAATTGTTTTACTTGCAGAATCCATAAATCCAAACTGTCCACACACCTTGCACCAGCTGTGTAAGCACATCAATCTAAGGGCATCGGTTCTGATTTAATAAAGACATCTAGAAGAGCAGCAGCTAATGTGAAAAATGACAGAGACTAGTGCTTGAACAGGCCCTAGACAAAAAACTAGAGGACTCTTATAAAATACTGGAGGATTCTTAAGTGATTTTTGAAAACAGAAACTAATTAAGCTTTCACTGAAGGCTATGAGTGCTAGGTAATTGGTTTACCCAAGGAGAAGAGGAGGCCCAGAACAGCATATTCCAGCTGATCCCATGCTAATTTCCTATTAGTTCAGCTTCATGTGTTTATTGGAGGAACCAACAAGAATGAGGATGGAATCAGCCTGAAGGTATGGGACCCATTAGAAGTTTTCAAAATAGATTTCTAGAACCATTATCATTTTGATAGCAATTTTTTAAAAATTTCTACTGTGGCTTCTTCACCTCCAGAAGTGATAAGAAGTGAATCATAGAATGGGTTGGGTTGGAAGGGACCTTAAAGATCCACCAGTTCCAACCCCCTGCCATGGGCAGGGACACCTTCCACTAGAAGTGGAACCAAAGTGGTCCTTCAGCCTCATCCCAGTACTACTAAGAGCTACCTGTACTTTCAGGAACGGGCGCTGCTCTTCAGTTCAAGTCCACATTCCCATTTATATGAATGTTTTTGCATCTTTTGTAATTTCCTAAGGTAGTAAGACCCCTCCATTTTCATCCATGCTCAGGTTGAATACTGTTAAACAAACATCGAACCTTCTAACAGCTGCTTTTATGTAACAATAACTCGACTTTCTATGCCACTTAGTTAATATCTTTCTAATCCCTAGCTGCTGATGTTCTTCAGAGTTTTTGAGAAGCATCCACCTGTGAACCTGTTTCAATATGGGCATTTTGCCAAAGGGAAACACACAACAAATTACTTTAAGGATGTGCCATATTATTAGATCCAAGAATTTCATTTCCAGATACATTTCACACATTCAGTCTGACAGATTCCCTAAACCAGGTTGGATGGGGCTTTGAGCAGCCAGATACAGTGGCAGGTGTCTCTGCCCATGGCAGGGGGGTTAGAACTGGATGATCTTTAAGGTCCCTTCCAACCCAAACCATTCCATGATTCTATGAAATGGGCATATTTTTTTGGAGGTGGCAATTTCAGCAACATAGAATTTGATTTTGTGCAACAAAAATCAGATCAGCTCAAAATCACTCTTTTTTTTGAACAGTAATTTAGAAGTGGATAATGATAATAGTTTTATGGCAGAACAGACAGAATTTTTGTTTTCTGTAAGAATTATCAGACTGAGCAAAGTGCCAGGGAGCTTAGAGTGAAAAACAAACATCTCAGACAAGACTTTACACAAACATTTTTCACATTCCTGGGGAAGATGTCATGGAAAGCTTGTGAAAGGAAATATTCTTCTGCATCAATCCAGGACATTGGATGAGATACTAACTTACCCATGAACACCAAACAGATAAAAATATACATGCTGAAAGCCTATAAATGTAATTTGCCTGAGCCAATGATAATATGGCTGATTTTTTTTTCTATAAACTAAAAAAAATTTAAAAATTAAACCCACAAAATGCCAAACCCATAGCTCTGTCTTCCTAAATAGAATGGCATCTCCCATTAGTCCTCCTTAGGAAAGATCTTATTTTAAGAAAGAATCTATTTAATTCAGTCTTCCTCTTATCAAGCTTTATTTAAGGTCTTTTAAAAGCAATTATATCCTTTGATTAGGACAGTGGAGCCCACTCTGTTTTTTCTTACTCAAAATTAAGATACTCTGCTTTTCAATGGATTTATAATTTTTCAAGGTATTAAAATCTTACCAATAGAAAGTAGGGTTAAAGCCACACCAAGAGTTCATGGGAGGATGAGAATAATTGCAGATCAACACTGATTAAACACTCCTGTGAAGACTAAGGTCTTCCGTAAACATACGAGAGGTGCCAGTTCAGCACCATTACTGCAGCTTCCATAAGCGGACACCACTGGGTTTGTAGAAAATGGAGCTGGAAAGGATCTTAGGCTGTCTAATCCAAACTTCTTTCCAAAGATCTTCAGTTGGAGTGGAGAGCAGGCCATTCATCAGTGGACAGCTGTGAATCATAGAATCACCAGGTTGGAAGAGACCCACCAGATCATCGAGTCCGACCATTCCTATCAATCACTAAACCATGTCCCTCAGCACCTCGTCCACCCGTCCCTTAAACACCTCCAGGGAAGCTGACTCAACCCCCTCCCTGGGCAGCCTGTTCCAGTGATGCTTTCTGTGAAAAATGTTTTCCTAATGTCTGGCCTAAACCTTCCCTGAAGGGGAGGCAAAAAGAGCCACATGGAATATTTTTATATTCCTCTGCTTTAGAAGAATGTCATGCTAATGTTGTTTTAGAAAAACTTGCAACCTTGACAAGTTTTTAGATTATAAAAAGCAGTGGATCGCGAAGAGACACCAGGGGCTGCCCCTGCAAGTGGAAGCGACTGGAGGTAACTGGGTGACTTGCAAAGCCTTCCAGTCTCATTTGTCAGAAGAAGATCATGGGTCTGCCCCTGGGCAGCATTTAGCAGTTTGGGGAATGAAGAAGGACTGCAGCCTTCTCCAGAAGAAATGAAAGGGTCTACAAAAGAAAAAAAAAATATGGAGGTCGGGCAGAGAAAAAGGAGGGCAGTTTAACTACAGAAGCAGCAAAACAAGAAAGATGCCTGCAGCTGAGAGGGAGGAGCTCATCCAACTGATATTGATCCACAAATCATACACAAGGGGGAGAAGCTTCCTCAAATGCTCCCGAGAAGACCTTGCCTGTGTCTGACAAATACTGCGATCCAGTAAAAGAAAGCACTTACTCCCTGTTGTTACACTTCTGTAACCTATTCCTGTTAGCACGTGCAACAGCGCAATTACATGGATGCTGTGTTAGAAAAGACAATTAACAAAATTAAAATCTAACTGGAACATCAGCCTTGATAAAGGACAATTAAGCAACAGAAATAATCTATTCTGACTTCCAGTACGCTCCAGAATATCACAGAAGCTACCCCTTACTTAGCTCTCCTCTGAGCACATCTAGAATCCTGTTTTGAGCTCCCCAGCGAAAGAGAATTGTTGATACCACGGAATGAGTCAAGTGGAGAGCCACAAAGATGGTTAGGGATGAGAGCACTTGCCCTTGAGGAGAGGTTGCGGAATCACGGCTTGTTCAGCCTGTGGCAGGCTGGGAAGGGACACAATAGCAGCTCTCCAGTGCTTGTAAGGTGAGTGTGAAGGTAGAGCCAGGCTCTTCTCAACGCTGCCATGGTGGACAAGAGACAAAGTGAGACAAGGGAGGTGCTAAATTCATACAGAAAACCCTTGTTCGCTCCGAGGCCAGCCCAGCACAGGTTGCCCAGAGATGTGCAATCTCCATTCTTGAAGGTTTTGCAGGATGAGACAGGGTAAAGGCCAGAGCAGGCTGGTCTGACCTCAGGAGCTGCCCCTGCACCGAGCACGAGGTTGGACCAGAGATGTTTTCAGGTCCTGTGACCTGATGGTTACAGATCATAGAATGGTTTGGGGTGGAAGGGACCTTAAAGCCCACCCAGTTCCACCCCCTGGCTTGGGCAGGGACACCTCCTATGGACCAGGCTGCTCCAAGCCCTATCCAACCTGGTCTTGAACCCCTCAGGGATGGGGCAGCCACAGCTTCCCTGGGCAACCTGGACCAGTGCTCCCCACCCTCATCACGAAGAAATTCTTCCTAACGTCTAATCTAAATCTTTCCCCTCCAACATCAGGACACTCAGATTCTCCTGAGGGATCCTCGTTCACGACCTTTTCCCAGCCCTGGGCGTGTGAAACACTCTTCTCCCCCAAACACCAGTGTCTCCCCGCGGTGCTCGGTGTCCCCCGCCAGGCACAGCCCCTCGCCGCCCCCCCTCGGTGCCTCCTCCCCTCCGGCTCCCCCCAAACTTTTCCTTCCTCCCCGCTAGGGGCAAAAGCGCTGCCGCTCCCTCCGTGCAGCGGGGACGGGGAGGCGGGCAGCCTGCCTTCCTCTTCCTCCTCCTCCTCCTTCTCCTCCTCCTCCTCCCCGCCCGCATTGCACCGCTCCGGTGAGGATGAGCGCCGGCGAAGCCAAGGAGTACCTGACCCGCAGGGACATCCCGCAGCTTTTCGAGGTAAGGCTGAAGCTTTTTGTCCTCCCCGCCGGGACGCTCCGCGCCGGGAGCCGCGGGGTGAAGGTGGCTGCAAGGACGGAGCAGCCCGGGGGAGGCTGCGGCGCCGCGGGGATGAGGAAAGCCGGGTCCGAGAGCCGCTGCCCGTGCTCACCTGCCCCCAGGCTGCGCGGGTGCCCAGGCACCTCTCCTTCTCCGCCTTGGGAAGGGAGCGAGACGGCTTATCCGAAGGGCAGAGCATCCCGCATNAAAGCGCTGCCGCTCCCTCCGTGCAGCGGGGACGGGGAGGCGGGCAGCCTGCCTTCCTCTTCCTCCTCCTCCTCCTTCTCCTCCTCCTCCTCCCCGCCCGCATTGCACCGCTCCGGTGAGGATGAGCGCCGGCGAAGCCAAGGAGTACCTGACCCGCAGGGACATCCCGCAGCTTTTCGAGGTAAGGCTGAAGCTTTTTGTCCTCCCCGCCGGGACGCTCCGCGCCGGGAGCCGCGGGGTGAAGGTGGCTGCAAGGACGGAGCAGCCCGGGGGAGGCTGCGGCGCCGCGGGGATGAGGAAAGCCGGGTCCGAGAGCCGCTGCCCGTGCTCACCTGCCCCCAGGCTGCGCGGGTGCCCAGGCACCTCTCCTTCTCCGCCTTGGGAAGGGAGCGAGACGGCTTATCCGAAGGGCAGAGCATCCCGCATGGGCAGAGCATCCCGCAGGGCAGAGCATCTCGCACAGGCAGGGTATCCCGCAGGGAGCAGGGCATCCCGCAGGCCACAAGGCATCCCGCACAGTCAGAGCATCCCACATGAGCAGGGCATCCCGCACAGGCAGAGCATCCCGCACGGGCAGAGCATCCCGCACAGGCAGAGCACCCCGCAGGGCGCAAAGCATCCCTCAGGGAGCAGAGCATCCCGCACGGGCAGAGCATCCCGCAGGGCAGATCATTCCGCACAGGCAGGGAGCAGGGCATCCCACACGACAGAGCACCCCGCAAGGTAAGAGTATCCCACATGGGCAGAGCATCCCGCAGGCCACAAGGCATCCCGCACAGCAGCGCATCCCGCATGGAGCACAGCATCCCGCACAGCAGGGCATCCCGCAGGGCGCTGGCCCCCGGGTTTCCTTCAGGTTCTCATCGGTCTGGGAGAAGGAAAAACCCTCAGCTGTTCAGCGAGGGCTTGTTTAGCTTCCCACAAGTTACCTGCTGCCGACGGATGGTGATGACTGCTCTGGGAAGTGTGGATTATATTCTTTTTTCCTGCCTTCTCTATAAAGCACACGCACTCACAGACCTGCAGTTGTGTTGTCCCTGGTCTGCTCTGAAGCGAGGCGTTTTTTAATGTATTTGACAATTACAAGACACAGCCTGTGCTAACGTTTCATTAACACGTTTAGGATGGGGGTGGCTTGACAAGAGATGGAAAGAAAACTGCTTTTCTGTAGAGGCTCAAAGCTCGAGCTAGGAATCTTTAAAATCTTGGGCATATCTTCTGCAAAAATATATGGCCAGTTACTGTTGTTGGCTAAGGAGTGTAGTAAGGGCATGGATGCATATAGATTATATCCTATTTTACAGATACAAATGTGTGTAAATAACAGTCATTGCATAAACTGCACATAAATTTGACAGGACAAGAGGGAATGGCCTCAAGCTCCACCACGGGAGATTTAGGCTGGACATTAGGAAAAAAAAATTCGCAGAAAGGGTCATTGGGCACTGGAACAAGCTGCCCAGGCAGGGGGTTGATTCACCCTCCCTGGAGGGGTTTAAGGGACGGGTGGACGAGGTGCTGAGGGACATGGTTTAGTGTTTGATAGGAATGGTTGGACTCGATGAACTGGTGGGTCTCTTCTAACCTGGTTGTTCTATGATTCTAAATAACTGAGCAAATCCTGAACTGGAGCTATTTATATTTGTTACTAATCTCCATTGCGACCCTCAAGTTTATTTGCACAAAAATTAGGAAAAATGTGAAGGAACAGAAATCACCCTTGAGAGACATTTGTTGTTAAGAGAAGGTTGGATGCAGTTCTTGTGGACAGGTGAGATGATGGCTTATTTATTGCTTTGTCAAGGAAAATCAATTCCCATGCATCAGAGGAGGGCCTGGCATTCCTTCTTCCACACTCCCCGTGATGCCCACGGGTACTATGGGTGCAGAATTGTTATCGTTTTCCAGTGCCTGGGAGTTTCTGGTCTACTGAATCTGGAACTTTGGGTCTGGGGTTTATTTTCCAGTAACTCGTCAAGATGATTTTGAGTATTTCTTGTGATTTGTAAATTATTTTTTGAAGTGTTGACTTAAGGATGTGCATGAGATACCTGGGGGTGCGTTGGTCTTTAAGGAAAAGATAGATTTTGACTACACAGAATACATAACTTTTCGGGCTGTCTAGCTTGTTCATTGCTGTGTCTATTTACCAGTGGTAGTTTTACTGTAGGCGATTTTTATTACTATTTTCAGTTTTTATTACAGTGCAAGCAGACAAGTATAAAGACATAGCCATGAGCTTCCTGTTTTGAAGCTTTTTTTTTGTGACACCAGCAAACCAAAATTATACAATTTTTGCAGGAGAGTCTGAATACACAGAGAACATGGGGTTTCTCTGCGTAAAGTAAAATTCAAAGTAAAAGTGCTTGTTTTTCCTGGCATCTGTCATTGCAGCCTGTATTTCTGATCTTACATTGCAGAGTCTGTTGAATGGATTAATGTGTTACAAACCCGATGACCCAATTGAATATTTAGAAAGCTGTTTGCAGAAAGTGAAAGAGCTTGGAGGGTTGGAAAAAGTGAAATGGGACACTTTTGTCAGCCCAGAAAAGAAGAGCCTGCCTCCACTCAATGGAGGACAGTCCAGGAGGTCTTTTTTCAGGAATGGTAATGTATTAAGTATAAAAAGGATTGTATTTCTTGTGTTGTGAGTGGTGTAACATCTACTACTGAATTTTTTTACACTTACTTTTATTTTCAGATCATGCCTCATTCTGATTTTCTTAGGCGAAGGATTAAAAGATCGTATTTCCTTGTGTTTGGCATTTGTTTTTCCTCACTGTAACGGATGCTATGCAGGAGTGGAAATTGTGATCGTTTTGCAGCCTAATGACGAATGTTTGCTGTATAAATGTTTAAGACATTAGTGGAAAGATTTCTTACATTTTACCTAATATGTTTGCAAAGATAGGGGGAAAGGTGACTCATCGGTGCACTTGGTTTATATTTTGACTTGATCCTTATGGATGTTGTAAATAATAACTTCAGTAGTGTTACACTAGCTCGTTTTCCTAGTTTGGAGCTATGTGCTAATTTACTAAACATAATGTGAACGATAAACGGAAGAAGGTGTATCTCATAAAATCTGAGCAAGTGTCATACCGATACCTGTAATTATTTTATTTGTATTGTTAATGGAGAGTAATTAGCTCATCATTCAGTTGCCATAGTTATTTTTCCTTGCCATTCAGCATTTCATTAAATAATTATCAAGGATTCTGTCTCTGCATACAACATGTATCACCAAAAGAATTCTGCTTAATAGGACAGGTTATCTGCGCAATACAGCACATTTCTCAGAGGCCACTGTTGAGCTCTGGGTTCTGTGGGTAGTTCCCCACAAAAAAGCGATGTGCTTGTAAAGAAACATCAAAGAAAACTGGCTTCTAGTGGTTCCAATTTTAATAAATCAGCTAAATAGAGGCAAGGAATATTTAATACGCTAGCAGCAAGCACATTGTAAAGTGAGGAAATATTTATTACACTTATTGAAATCTCTGTACACAGTAAATTTTGAGGTTTTGGTGTATTTCCACGATTCCCAGTTTATCTTACTATCTTACAGTGATGCCTGATAATTCTAACTTCCCGTACCGACGGTATGACCGGCTCCCTCCAATCCAACAGTTTTCGATCGAAAGCGACACCGATCTCTCAGAAACAGCTGAGCTGATTGAGGAATACGATGTGTTTGATCCTGCCAGACCTCGACCAAAAATTATCCTTGTCATAGGTATGAAGGCAGAGTCATTTTATCTTTTTTACTTTGCCTTTTTATTTGTACTGCAAATACATTGAATGCCTATATGCATTTAAGTACAGTTTTTCCATCTGCCGTAGCAAGTGTTTCTCCCCAGTTAAAATGTGTTAGAAAGGGAGCTTGTTAGCACTTAGGATCTAGCATCCCAACTACAAGTGTCTTATGGGTCACAGTGAGCACCTGTAGTCATGTTCTGTAGACTGGATGCGAGTTTGCAGCCGGAGAAATCACGGTTTGCTTATGGAGTGCATTTGCCAGTTTGATTTAATCTAAAATGAATCCAACTCGAGCATCTCAAAACAGCTTCACCATGTGAACCGAAGTGCTCTTCCAAAGCGTGTTCCAGGTCTGAACTAAAACACTATTGTATATGTACTCACAGCTGCTCGCAAAAAAAAAGGCTATTTTAAAATATTGGATAAGCCAGTTCAAAAAGGTGATAGGAAACTGTTGTCTCCTATATTTAGAACTTTGAAAACTGATGAGTATATTCAGCTAGAGTGACATGGTCGCTAGTCCATTGCACTGATAAATAGATCCCTAGATCTGTTTGGCAATTGAATCCTGTGCCATCTTCAGGGAGAGTGAATGATCTGTTAGCATCAGTTAATTGTTTTTTCTCCTCAAGTCCTCTCTCGTGTACTGTTTACTGTCATTTCTAAGCAGCTCATCCTTTCCAGCCTCAGACAAGCATACTGTATAAGAAATTCCTACTGTTTAAGTCTAAATCAACATCTTATTCTGTTTCTGAATTTATGTTCTTTGAATTAGTTTCCTTTTTATCTGAGCTAGTTGTCTTTTAAAGTTTTACTACCAGGCCTGTTTCTCTGATTTTCTGGACTATTTAAATAGTTACAGCACAGGTGATGGGGAATCACATTTTTAGTCTATAAAGCCTTATTCGTATTAAAGAGAGAGATTACTTCTGTAGCAGATTGTGGTATGTAATATAGTAAAAGAGAATAGAAATGTCTTCACCGTGTTAAAAAGTGGGGTCTCTAAGAACAATAAATCCTACTGGCTCTGCATCCAGCAGTTCTTGGATGTGTGATATTGGAATACAGTGACAACAGGAAAGCAGGCATTTTTCTAGATGTTTGTGGTATGCCAAAAGAATTGCTTAGGCATTTGAATTTTCTTAATGTTTTGTTTCAGAATTACAAAACTCAACTTGCAGATCTCTTCCTGCACTGTTGAACTATAAAGCTTGCATTAGATAAATAACAGATGCCTTTCTTTCATCCTAGTTAATTAGCCAGCCTTCCTCTTCATAAAGGAGAAAAACTGGCTGCTTTTCAGTGACCACAGAAGGTCCTTAATGCATTGAAATCCATGTAGCTCTACGCAACAGAGCAATGAATGAAGATGTGATCGAGGTGAAATAAGGAGTCCAACGTTCGCCTCTGGAACTGAGTACAGTGATATTTGAAGTGAAATCCTTGAATGCCAGCATATAGTGAACACACCATGGGTTTCACAGAGCTTTTATTGTCCCCCACTTATATTGGGGACATTGTAAACATTCTACAAAAGCTATTTCAGGTTCATTTTCCAACTGAGTTTCTCTGAATCCGTGTGTGATCTGATAGAAACATAATACTATATGTGGCTTAGCAACTATTGTCCAATTCTGTACAGTATCAAGATTACTGCCAAATTCAACTTTCTATTGAGAAAGCACATAGAAATACACACTAGAAAGAAAAAAAAATAACTACACTGAATGAAAGAGAGAAAATCTATTAATACTATTAATTTCAAGAAACAAATATTGTACAAAAAATGTGTTGCACGTTTTTCAGTTTGCATAAAATGCCAGCAAAAACCAGAGATAAGGAAGCTGTTTGTGTCTAACTGGTGCTGACTAGCCTAGCTCAGGTGGTGCTGGTCCCTTTCATTGTTGGGGGCTGAAATGAAGACAAGCACAGTACCTGCCCGCTGCTTTGCATAGTAGCTGAACTTTAATAATGTATTAGCCCACGATCTTTTCAACGCTTCCATGAAGGTTTTTACAGCTGCTTTGCTTTATGAAATCTGTCCTCCTTGTAGTGAACCAGGTAGCTTCAGGGCAAAAAAAAGAACTCGCTTATCAAGGTGGGAGGTGTTGCTCTTTTTCTGTGTTTGCAGCAAAGTCTCCTGGTGAAATGTCGAGCTATAAAGCTGTGAAGTGTGACTGGGTTTTAGAAAAATCAGCTGGAACCATCCAGGATGGCACGTCTGAATCATGGGAAGATTAAGTTTCTAAGGCATTACAGCACTAGGAAACTAGGTTGTGCTTAAAAATGTGCTTCCTAACATATTTTGACAAACACATCTTTGCTGTTGCAGCAGCCTGAATACAAAGATCTTAAATAATTTCCTGGTGTCATTAGCCCCTTAGTTCAGCAAGCTTTTAAACTGCGCTTCATTAAAAAATATTAGTTAATATTAAAAGAATACATTTTCCCTTTATAGTTGAAGTTTAAAGGATAGATCAAAGAGAGCAGTGTCAGCAGTCAGCTGGCCTGTTGCTTTGTTAAATCCAGCTCACAGCTAGATTTTAAAATAATAATTCTTTTCATAAATATTATTATTATATTCATTTCTTTTGAATTTACAGCAATACAAGCAAAACTGAAATTCTGAACTTCCATTGAGAAAACTAGATTAAGGCAGCTGTTTTATTAAAACATTTTGGGCATACAAATCTTCACTTGAAACCAGTTAGCAAACATAATTTTAGATGCATCAAATCTCCCCTAGTCTAGGCATCTTCTGAGAAATATGTAAAATAATCACACTTCTTTTTTTAAATAATATTTAGTCTCAGAATAAGTGAAAAGAATGAAAACCAAAAGTGATATGCTTTTCCTTTCTTACGAACAGTTGGTCAGTGGGATTTATCAGAGAGTCAGGAATGGACACACAGTTCAATAAATTACACTGATTTGCTGCGGGAAGTGATTTTCTCCAGTCACATTTCTCTTATTATCTGGATATTTCCCCTTAGATTGTAAATGAATAATCCCAGCTTGCTATAAAGGGGTATTTTGGGACTGAGGAAAACAAGGTGTATGAGAAGTTTATGAACATTAAAGCAAATACTGTATTAGGGGTTTTTTTCTGCTTGGAAATCTAAATTGAAAGAACAGAAGTGCTGAACTACACATTTATTCTGCTTCTTTTTAACAGTAAAGCAATACTCCTCCTGACAGGAATGTAAAATTTGTCTGCTTGGTTTCAAAAAGTTTTTTTCAGCTGTTTTATGGTTTACAGGAACTGATGTTTTTGCAAGTAACACTCATGTTTTTCTGCCATCTTATATATTTCTGCTGCAATAGGGATACTGTTCTCCTTGCTGGATTTTCTGGTTTTAGTTTTCTATGTGTCACCAATGTTTTACACCTTTATTATTTCTAGGGTCCAACATAATCTGTCTCAAATTTATTGTGAGTCTCCGAGGAAGTAAACTAAATTTCCTTTCTTGGAAGTTTTATATCTGAAGGAATTAAGCACAGCATTGACATTTATGCTTTATAACATCTTTGCTCTGAAGCACAGTCACAACCTGCCACCCCTGTTTTCCAATAGTTAGGATTATTGCCCGTAAATAATGCCACATAGTAATAGACGTTACATGTATGTATAAACACAAATATATATGATGTATGTTCCTTATATGTTACGCTCATTAGATTGCAATATGTGGCTTTATATATAGAGAGAGAGAGTTGCTTATGGAAATCTTTACACAGACTGAGCAGGTAGGAAGCATATTGGCAAAGCTTTTGTATAGATGGTGTGAATTTTGGGGTCGTCCTATGCAGGGATAGGAGTTGGACTATATGGTCCTTGTGGGTCCCTTCCAACTCAGGTCATTCTCTGATTCCATACAAACAAGTAACACTCCTATTAATTCCCCTGGCAAAATCTGCTTCATACAAACTAGCAGCAATCATTGAACAATTAGCTGCACTTCTTTCTGCTGTTGTTTGCACTTATATAATAAAAAACCCACTGGGAATCAGTCACTCCAAACCTACTATCATTACAGATTACCAAGAGCCTTTAATAAACTGTAAACTACATGGAATTATCTTGTTTGAACACTTGTATCAGGTACGTTTTTGATACAGGAGTGAAACATGGTGTAAGGTTTGGAGAGATGCATTTTTCATGGGGAAGACTGAGTGACATCAAATGGAGCAGAGGGACCTGGAGCAGAATTGCTTTGTAGCCTCTTTAGTGAAGGAAATGATTCCCAGTACATCCAATGCTTGTGTAGCTACGAAAGGGAAAGGTTCATTATTCTACCAAAGAATATAGCTAGACTGTCTATGAAAGAAAGATTTCAAGCTGAAAAAATCTAAGCCCATCTAGATCACCTAGAAAAGCTGAAATGGAAAAATAGCTACGAAACTTAACATAATCTGCTAAAAGAAGAGAGAAATCATGTGCTTTGTTGGGAGAGAAACAGCAAATGAACTGGATGAGGGAAGAACACTTAATGTCCAGGATAAGACACAGGGGTTTTTTGTTTCTTTGCTTGTGTGTTTTAGGAACATCTGTAGCAATATTGATTAGGTTGTTATGGATAAATGCTTATATTTGCTTATATTTGATTTAAGCATTATTTAAACTAATTAGATAACAATAAATTTTTCCCCCTGAGAGTATAAATTAACTGCAGACAAGCTATGGAAACACCTNAACACTTAATGTCCAGGATAAGACACAGGGGTTTTTTGTTTCTTTGCTTGTGTGTTTTAGGAACATCTGTAGCAATATTGATTAGGTTGTTATGGATAAATGCTTATATTTGCTTATATTTGATTTAAGCATTATTTAAACTAATTAGATAACAATAAATTTTTCCCCCTGAGAGTATAAATTAACTGCAGACAAGCTATGGAAACACCTTAACAATACACAAGTTTCCCTGTGCGTTCTCTTCAATAAATCTTTAATAAATCTGAAATCTTTGTCTGTTGAAATAAAATTCAATGCTCTCACACACAATTCCCCTAAATATGGCTACTGAGTGTCGGGAATGAAAATAGAAACATTTGTTTTGGTTTTCCTTTGTTATGCTGTTGAGTAACATACACTTTTCTATACACAAACATTTATTTTTATCGCCCCAAATCCCTATTTTTACGTACTGGATTCCAGTTTCTCTGTTCTTCATGTCATGCTGTGTCCTTTCAGTTCAGACATAGTCTGTTATTTTTTTACATGCCTTCTGGGTTCTGCTGTCCAACTGACCTCAATTCAGCTTTCCCTGCTATGTAATGTAGCTGTTTTCTGTGGGTTTGATACCTATTCTGCCTGTGCTCTGTTGAAGGGTCTCTTTAGTCTTCAAGTTGTCCAGCAAGCTGAACCTAATAAATTACTTCTCTATCAGATGCTACAAGCACCAATGCCAGAAGTAGGCGTGGTTCAATAAAAGTCCTTGTACCAAATCACTATGGAAACATCTCAGCTGATTATTTAATATTTTTCTGTATTTTAAAATTAGAAAACCTCAGAAACTCATGCAAACATATTTAAAAGCAGGTTTTACTAGTTCCTTTCCATGACTAGCCCGTAGATTTCATTGACTTATTTAACCAAGTATGATTCTTTCTGACATGACTGTGCTTGAGACTGCCTGGCTCTATCTTTGCATCCATAGAGTTTGAGAAAGGTCCAGTTCATTTATCTCTTCCTCCAAACATGAAAAAATCCCTTCCAGGAACAGCTTTAGAATGAGGTCAATCCTAAAAGAACGTATTTATTTTAATTTAAAAATAGATTCGTATTCCTTTTTTTAACTGCACTTTACAAACTGTTGCCTCTATGATCTGGTAGATGAGACCCATTTGTAATGCTGGTAACAGGTCATGAGACTGTGAGATTTGCTCTATTAATGGCTGGAAAACTGGTGTCGATAGCAAATATTTCAGATGTGATTGGGTGCTTCACATAAAAGGTTAATTTAATGTTTCGCTTATAATTGCCAATAGGTGGCCCAGGAAGTGGTAAAGGAACACAGAGTTTGAAAATAGCAGAACGTTACGGATTTAACTACATATCAGTGGGTGAATTGTTAAGGAAGAAGATCCACAGCACAAGCAGCAATCGAAAATGGAGCCTAATTGCCAAAATAATTACTACTGGAGAACTGGCTCCTCAGGTACAGTGTATCCTGTGTTAATGTTTACTTTCAAAGGATTTTTATGTGCTGTATTAATGTACGTCATCAAGAGAACCTCCTTTGCAATATTAAATAAATAACTTTTTTTCTCTGTAAAAGGAAACAACCATAACTGAGATAAAGCAGAGATTAATGCAGATCCCTGATGAAGAGGGGATAGTGATTGATGGATTTCCCAGAGATGTGGCCCAGGCAATCTCCTTTGAGGACCAAGTAAGAGATTGTTTCTTTTATTTAAATAACTTGCATATCTCTACAATAGTTAAGCATCTTGAAATCATCGGTAAGATTATAAGAAAGACTAAATGTTATTTCTAACTCAGTACTGCTCTTTAAGGCTTTGCCAGTGCAAAATTACAGGTTGACAAAAGGTTATTCTTTTGGTTTATATTATATCCCATTCTATCTGAAGACAGAATATTTTGTAAAAAGACAATGTGATAATGTAACCAGTAATCCAGGCCTCTTGTCTCTAGTGAAAATCCTCACAAGGTGAGGAAGAAAATAACATAAAATCTAACAATTAACATTTTTTGTGCTCTAGAGATTTAGAAAGGGGGAAGACATTATATTTCCACATGTATTAGTTCCATTTAATCTACATAGAGAGAAACCTACTTAAATCAATGCATATCTTCACTAGGCTTTTAATCCCGTGTTCATTACAGTGCATTGCAAAGACTGGAATAAAACAAGGGTTAAAACTGCCCATGTTTTGCAAACCAGAAATTATGCTCTTCTTTTAGAAATCTAGATCATTTTGGTTATTCTAAGGTTTAGACAGCTACAACTGTATTCCCGAGTTCTATTCACGTGTTGTTTTCATGCGCGTATTTTAAACTAATCTAAAAATACTTTATTTGAGTGGAAAAACAAACAGCTTATGTCATTTTCTGATCAGGCGCCGTTCACACAACAGTTATGGTCATGAGTAAAGGTTGCAGTTTCAGTGCTTAATTTTTAGAGCACCCTTCATGCAGAGCATTTCAGAGTCCTCCACAATCGCTGGTGCACTAGCATTTCTGTACTCTGAATTCTAAGGGGCATTGCCAAGACAGAAGTAACAAAAGAAAGCAGTTAATGAGGCATTTCATTAATGTGCTTTTATAAGGTATTATTCTGGGCAAAATTTAGAAGATTGAATTGAGGAAATGAAAGGAAACAGACAAAATAGTTATTACTGAAAATAACCAATAAGTGCCAGCTGTATCTCCTTATAATTAATAAAAGCGAAGTGTGACTATTTTATAAATGAAATGGCAGAAATTTAGGCCTAATGATCATTTCCTTATCTCTCTTTCTCCCCAGTATATTGTGCGATAGTGTGGCTTAAATGCATTTCTTGGTGCTGTAATTTTGTGCTGATTAAAGAGTTGGGGGAAGTGTGAAATGGAGAACTGACAGGAGTTAACTTAAGTGCTTTGAGTTATCCTAGGGTCAGATTCTCCCTCTACAGAGGAAAACCAGTTAAACCTCACTCGAGCACCTATCATAGGGTCCATTAGTAATACTGCCAAGAAGTGGAGTCCAGGAGGTAATAGAAAAGGCTGCAGAAGGAGAAGAAGATGGACACTGTTTTTCATATATGTCTGAATCCTGCTTTTGCACCATTCTAATATACTTCTGTACGATTTCCTCACTGAACTTGAAATATTCCCCTCTGCCAGGTTAGCTCTTGTTGATTATAGAAAACTACATGGAAAAAAAGATTATAAGATGGCAGATGACAGAAATCCTAACTGTGACTCCTTTCTAGCATGTGCTGTTACTTTAAGGATGTTGTAGATTGGCCCTCTTTTAAAAAAAATAATAAAGGAGAGGGTGGATTTAGTCATTTTAGACCCGACTATATTCTCAGAGAGTTCGTTCACTTTCAATTTGGTGGGATTTGCTACATCATACTCCTCAAGGCTTGATTTTACCAGACTATACGAGTGTCTAAAAAAATCCCAGAGCACTTCATATAGGGGCATCTTGCAATCGTAGCTGTTCTGAAATAAAAATGGGAAAAGAAAGAAGGAACCATGGAGCTTTTATTGAGCCATAGGGGAAAAAAGTGGTCTGTTTAGGCTCTTTTTTTCCACCTTTCTTTGCAGCTGACCTCTTATTTGAGCATATCTAAGGCCACGGAAATCAATGTACAAAGGATATACATATTTCAGCATGCAACATCTGCTTAATCCAGTGGGATATGTTCAGTGCTTTATCCTGGATTTATATCTTAAAGAAATAAAATATTCTTGTTGTTTATGTAAAATTCTCTGTTTAGTAAATACAGTGCGTAAGTAGGAAGGTCTTGTGGTAAGGAAAGGAGACTATGAGCAGAC
>WAAB01006990.1:8519-64192 GCA_013389865.1 Piaya cayana
GGGCGCTGCGGTTACGTGGCCCAGCTCAGCGCAGGGACTGGTTTTGCTGGGCAGAGCCATTTACCACTGGCAGCAGCACAGAGGGTGTTGGCGTCTGTGACTCGGGGCGCTAAGGGGTGACCACATCCAGGGTCAGGGTGTCCCTGCTGGGAGATGCTGCTGCCACCGTCCGCGGGCAGGGCGGGAGGCCGGGGTTTGCTCGCTGGCAGCGCCGGCTCGGGGAAACCTGCTGCCTGGCTGGGTTTCTGTTTGGGAGGGGATTTAAGGGTGTTCTCCAGGGTGTGCCAGCCCTTGCCTCCACCCTGCTTTCATAAACAAGCTCCTCTCCAAAAGGAGCTTGTTGTTCTCGGCTGTGGAGCCGATGCAATTAGCACTGGTGAGGTTCCAGGCTGGCGATGGGGGGAGAGCCCAGCAGAGCCCAGCTCCATCGCACGCCCCGCGGGATGCAGGGACCCCGTCACCCACCCTAAGCATCATTTCTGGGCTCAATCTCAGCTGCACGGGGCCACGTCCCGTGGCACTCGGGTACCGTCACCTTACAAACCTTTTTACCGGCTCTTCAGGGGAAAGACAAGATGGAAGGAAGGATCTCTGGCTTGATGAGCCCCATATCAACAGCTGCTTGGGTGTTCCTCAGCACAAGGGAGGCTGGAGAAGAGGAGGCTGAGGGGAGACCTCATTGCTCTTTGCAACTACCTGAGAGGAGGTTGTGGAGAGGAGGGAGCTGGGCTCTTCTCCCAAGGGACAGGACGAGAGGNGGCAAAGTTAGGGAGAGCGCAAACCCCAAACACCCGTCACATCCCGGTGCTCAGTACCTGAAAATCTCCATTAGGATCTGATCCAGCTGATCCACGGCTCCTTGTCACCTCCTGGGACAAACTGGTCCCCATGGCACTGGAGATCCAGGGCAAAGCGCTTCCCTCCCAGCACCATCCCAGAGGCACGATCCATCCCTGAGGGAGCTGGAGCTGGTTTGTGGTGGCATCTGGTGCTCCAGAGCAGGGCAGAGGGCTCGGAGGGTGTCACCCGTGTGCTGGAGGTGAACTGAGCCAGCAGAGCCTCACCTGGCGCTGGCCCCTCGGTTACGGGCTCTGTGTCCATCCTTGTGCCCACGGCCAGGGGATCTCATCCTGCTCTCCCAGGCTCGGTCCCGGCAGAGGGAGCTGTGACATTAGCCCAGACACGGCTCCTCAGCTGGGACACGAGCCCTGGGCTTTGGAGAGACCAGAGAATCCCACACTGGGACCAGAGCTGTGCAGCCTCCACTGGGAACGTGCTGACTCGGCACCTCTGAGCTCACCCTTTTGCCTGGAAATCAAGCCAAGAGTTATGCAGAACTTGTCATTGCAAATAGAAAAAGGACTTTTATCTTCAAAAACCCTTTGAAAAGCTCCTCCTCTGTTTTCATCTGTGCACCAGCATCCCCCTTTCTAGGAGCCAAACCTTATCCTTTCGGTGGGTCTGTACGTACCTAGTGGTGTTCAGGTGATGCTGGAGCATCTCTGCGCAGTGACACGGCACCGGGCTGGGACCTGAGACCCCACACAGCTCCCAGTGGGGCTTCTCTCCACTTCCCAGAGCAGCGGGACAGAGAACCACCCTGCAGAAAGCATCCCCCCCACCCCCAGCACACACAGGGGGGACAAACAGGCAGGGAGCGTCAAACAAATCCCCATCCCTAACCAGCAAAACCGCCGCCTCCACAGCTCTGAAGGGACCAGCGTGGTCCAGATCCCAGCCAGACCTGAGCCGAGCACACATGAGCTGGCAGGAGTCTCCGTGTTCAGGTCATTCTTTATCATTTGCATCCTCCAGATAAGGCTGGAGCAGCAGTACCAGTGACAACGTGCGGCATCTCTCTGATCGGGTGGTTTGCGTTACAGCCCCAGCAGGCACCCTGCCAGGGCCCCGTGGCGAGGGGCTGGGGGCTCTGACCTGTTCAGCTGCAGGATCGGGGAGGTCAAAGCTCCCCCTCCCACCTCTGCGTCCCAGAAACCCCTTCTGCCAGGAGTTGCCTGTAGATCAGGTCTGTAAAATGGTGCCGGGGAGCCAACGGCTCGGAAAACCAGCACAACGGTCAGTGAGCAAACAAGAAACATTGCAGATTGGAGCTGAGCACTAGTGCATCGGGGTGCTTGAAGAGGCTCTGGGCTGCAGCTTGGTGCTGGCCTGGCCCTGGGAGGCTCCCAGAGGAGAAAGGCCAGGCACTTCGCACACAAACGGCTCGTGCAGGTCAGCACCCTGGAGACGCAGGGCAGGAATGCGGCCTCCCAGGGATGGACAACCAGAAACCATCAACACATTCTGAACATCATCCCTGTTTCAGATCGTTGCAGTCCAGACCAGACACACAGATACGCCAAACACCTGCTGGCAAAGGCCAGGGCTTGGACATCTCAACCTGATCAACCCCAAACCAAAGCAACCAAAACCGCCTTCCAAATGCTCAGCATCGAGCACCAGATGCAGCCAGGATCCAGGAGAGGGGCGAGGACTCCTCATCGCCTGCTCTTCCAGCCCAACCCCCAAATCAACCACTTGCTCAGGAAAGCGTGGGTATAATCCTTTATTTTGGGTCCCCTGGAAAATACCATCACGTATCTCCTCCTGTTCATGGCTTCGTGTGGTCCCTCAGGCTGTGCCAGCGGCATCCGAGCCAGCTGGGCAGCGCTCTGGTTCCTCCAGCGAGCGGGTGACGTGGTCCCTTCGAGTTTGGAGCTGCCTGATCCCATCTCAGCCGCGGTTCCGCACCTCGAGCTGACAGGGAGCAGAGTGAGGGAGCAGGAGGGCTGGTGGGGATGGCTGCGGCTTTCAGCTGCTCCAAGAAGTGTCTGGCTTGTGTTTTCTGGCAACTTAGAACTGGGTTTGTTTCTTGATCATTGAAAGAGAAGGCGGCTGCTGCTATCTGCAAAGGGAAAGAGAAAAACCTGTGAGCACCGTGGGGAGCCAGGACTGAGCTGCACTGGGAGCTGGCAAAGCCAGCAAGAAGCACACAGAGAGTGGGAGGCTGGGGAGCCCAATGACCCCAGGGGATCGGGTGTCAGTGGATGTGACAGCAGGAGACCCACACAAACCCCTTCCCACAGCAGCACAGGGCCCGCGAACCAAACCCACCAAACCCTGGAAACACCACAAACCAGCAAGAGCGCCAACCCAGAGGTGCAATCCCCAAGGGTCTGAGCAGGATCTCAAGCATTCGGGGGAGGATTCCAAATCCCAGCAGGCGCTGCCGTCACCCTGCTCCCACCTGGAATTGCAGCTCATTTCCTGACACCTCCCAAAGGTGAAGAGTCAAGACAAGCCCAAGTGTGGCTGAAGATCTCAGCTACGGGGACTCGGCAGTCAGACCACAGAGCAGTTTGCGTTCGCACGGGTTATGAAACAAAACGAGGGCTTCACGTCCTGCCCAGCCACATCAGGGCTGTTGAGAAATGAACTCGCCCTGTTGCCACCTCTCCAAACTCCCATCGTTTCCACACCAGCAGGAATTTGCCCACACACAGAAGCACGGAGGTTACCTGGACTCCTACTCTTCCAAGCGGGTTGAAAACAAGACCTTACATTATCCACATCTCCACCTGCTGAAGGGTTTAATGGCTCAGAGGCCCCATCTCCTACTTACAGTTCAGTGTCTACAATGCCATCTGGCTTCTCCAGAGTTTGCCGTCTCCTCTGGATGGCATCCACAATCTTTTTCCTCGGGCCCAGTGGGATATTGATGCTCTTGAGGTCATTGTCTGAACATAGCATGAGGGCCTCCAAATCGATCTTTTCCTTTTTCAAGACGGAGATGAACTCAAACATGTGCAGGGAAGCCAGAAAAGTCTCCAAGGGGCTGGTGTCTGGCTCGTCGTCGTCATCCAAGCCCAGCTCCACCTCATCCCAGGGCAGCTCCTCCGCGTTCCTCTCCTGCAGGCTGTTGGCACTGCCAATGCTGTCGTTGAGACTTGGCGAGCGCTGCAGGCGGCTCCGCAGTTTGACACCTACCCCATCGGCGCTGTCTTCGCCCGGCGTCCCCGCGTCCTCCCGGCCGATCCCAAACAACCCACTGCTGACGTAGTTGCGCCGGAACACCATGGTGCCCAGGCCGGGGCGGTTGAAGAGGGAGTCGTGGCCGGAGTCGGTGCTGACCTCCGAGTGCGCCGAGTCCATGTGCAAACCAGGGTCGCTTATGGCACGGGAGACGGCGTCTTCGTCGGTGAGGAACATGTCTCTGATGTTACGCCGAGTCCACTCCTTGGGGCTGGCGTACGTGCCCTGCTTCACAAACATGACGTCGTTCCCCAGCTGCAGGCCGGACAGAGACCTCACGCTTTTCCTGCCGTCCTCGTAGATCTTGAACGTCCCATCCACCTGCTTCTTCTTCTCCAGCTTCTTCTGTATTTTGGTCTTTCCCTTGGCTGTGCCGTGGATGGTGGCTTGCGAGTATGGCAGGGAGGTCACCATGGACATGTGCTGGAACTTCTTGCTTAAGGTGCTGCTCGAATAGCTGGAGAAGCTCATGGTGTCCGAATTATCCGACATCTCCTTTCTGTACTGCTTCTCCATTCGCTTGTGGTGCTTCTTCTGCAGCTTCACGCAGTCCTTAATCCTCCTCTCCGCGTCCCGAAAGGCCTTGTCCTTCAGTTTGCTCACCAGCTTGGGGTTGAGGCTGCTCTGCTTGGCGGCGATGGAGTCCAGGTAGCGCACGCACTCCATGTGCCCCTTCATGGCTGCCATGTCCAGCGGGGTGTGGTAGTCGTTGTCCAGGCACCAGACGTTGGCCCCGAAGGAGATGAGGAAGGAAAGGCAGTTCAGGTGCCCGTTGGCTGCTGCCAGGTGGAGAGGGGTGTTCCCCCAGATGTCGCATTTGTCTGGATCTCCCCTAGACAGCAAGGGAAACAATGGGTTAACGCGCAGGAACGGCTGAGAGACTCTACTGAGATCGTCCTAGTTATGCGGGACCAAATTAGCACCGTGGACTGTTTAATCCTCAAAATACGAAGCTGGACACCTCCAGCCTCACAGCTTAGTTCTCAGGGGATCTTCTGCCCCGATCCGGTGGGTCTCTTCCAACCTGATGATTCTATGATTCTATCACACGCCTGACACACATGAGGCTGCACTAAGTCCCATGACTTGAATTTAGCTCCCAGGAGACACAGGTTCCTGCATCAAACCAGCTCTCGGAGGGAGCTCAAGCCAGGTTCTGAATAGCCCAGGGCTGAGCTGTGGGGCTGATCGCAGCCCAGACCTCAGACTTGTTATAAAATTTCACACCTCAAACATCGCTTTAAATTCTAGTCAGATTCTATCGACACACCTCGCCTTCCTTCAGATTTTGTGGAGAGACGCCCCAAACCCCCTCTCCATCCCTCACACGGAGCAGCTGCTGCCCCTTCCCACCCTCCTGTCCCCCAGGGCACCAGAGGCCACGCTCCTGTAGAGAATGAGAGCAAAGTCGCCCCTGGGGATGGGTTTTTTGTTGGGGTTGCTGTACCCCACTCGGTTTCGATTGCACGGCTTGAAGCACATCGGCATTAGCACATCCTGAGAATCCAGTTTCAGAGAAAGTGGGGATTAGGTTTCTACGCTCCTCAAGAGCTGGACACCCGACTAACGCCGTGAGCATCTCTTCTCACACTGAGCTGGACGGGTGGGACACGGCCACCTGCCCATGTCCCCAGCCTCCGGGGACAGGACAGACGCAGAGCGCAGACCCAAGGGGAGCCTGTCCCGGCGTCCCTCTGCATTTGTGACCTGCTGGAACAGGAGAGAGTTCACACCCCTGCTGGCACCAGCCCGTGCGCTAGCGATACGCAGCCAGCAGCAGGATCTGTCAACACGGCGCTCGCTCTGGATGAGGCAAAGCCCTTTATTAAGGCTGAGCAGCTCCACCACCCTCAAGAACCACTCGCCGCAAACCAAACCCTCTCTTTCTGTCGTGAGGACCTCAGCTCCAAGAACAGAACTCCAGGGATGTGTCTGGAAGAGGACTCAGCTGGCACAGGCAAAGAATCATAGAGTCACAGAATCACCAGGTTGGAAGAGACCCACTGGATCATCGAGTCCAACCATTCCCATCAATCACTAACCCATGTCCCTCAGCACCTCGTCCACCCGCACCTTAAACCCCTCCAGGGAAGGGGACTCAAACCCCTCCCTGGGCAGCCTCTGACACTGACCAATGACTCTTTCCGGGAAATAATTTTTCCTAATGTCCAGCCTGATATTAGGAACCTCCCCTGGTGGAGCTTGAGGCCATTCCCTCTCATCCTGTTCCCTGTCCCTTGGGAGAAGAGCCCAGCTCCCTCTTCTCCACAACCTCCTCTCAGGCAGTTGCAGAGAGAAATGAGGTCTCCCCTCAGCCTCCTTTTCTCCAGAATAAACACCTCCAGCTCTCTCAGCCGCTCCTCTTCTTCTCCAGCCCCTTCCCCAGCTTCATTGCTCTTCTCTGGACTCACTCCAGAGCCTCAACGTCCTTCTTGTGGTGAGGGGCCCACAACTGACCCCAGGATTCGAGGTTTGGTCTCACCAGGCCTGCAAGGGGAAGAGTCTTGGAGACACCAGGAATCTGGAACCCAAATGCTCACATCCGCCCTTCAGCCCACAGTCACTTATGATTTAGAGCCTGTGTAGGAGAGCTGGGAGCAGCAGAGCCCAGAATCCCCTCAGATCCCATGTGCTCTGCACTTGCCTCACTTCAAAGGTGTGAAAACCAGTTCAGAGCCAGCACAGCATCTTAGAATTATGGATTCATTAAGTTTGGGAAAGACTTCTACAGTAATCAAGTTCAATCTTCATCACCTCTGGACCCAGTAAGAGCCTCACCCAGCACATTCTCCTGTCCTGTGGGCAGGATCCCTGGACACAGCAGAGCCCCCCACGACCCTCATTGCCTGTAACCCTCAGGCTCTGCTGACACCTCAGCTACACGATGCTGAAGGGAAACAAATCTGCAAGAGGCAGAAGCCATAGAGAAGCGTCCAGAGGTTAAACTGGAGCCTGTTTGGACCCAGAGCATGAGCTCCCTGCCTGCACCCCCCAGGAGCTGCTCCAGGGCACCCTCAGCTTTCCCCCCGTGGGCCCATCGGCTGCTTTCCACCCCTCGTGTATTTACACAAAACTTAATTAGAGCGAACGTCAGGCTACTGGCAAGCTCAGCAAGTCAGTCAAACGGTTCAAAGCTGCACAAAGGCCAGAAAGACCCACAAAGCCTGCAGGCTGCTGTGTGCAGGGCCCTCAGCATCGTNACTCGTGATTTGAGCCACGACTTAGCAGTGGGCTCACTGGTGGTTGAGTCCCCTTCCCTGGAGGGGTTTAAGGCACAGGTGGATGAGGTGCTGAGGGACGTGGGTTAGTGATTGATGGGAATGGTTGGACTCGATGATCCGCTGAGTCTCTTCCAACCTGGTGATGCTATGATTCTATGATTCACCAGGAACAACCGTGCTCCCCGAGCTGAGCGCATGGCTGCTCGTTCCACAAAGTCCATCGCAGACCCCATCCTCGTGTCTCTCTGTGGCTGAGGTGGCAAAAAGCAGAGCCAGGGGCTCTGGGGGGATTCACAGTGGCAAACGTCAACTTTGCTCGTGCTTTTCGCCACCTCAGAGAGTCAGTGAGGGGAAAGAGGAACCAACCCAGCTTTCTCTAGTTGTTTCCACTATCTAGAAACAAAGATATTAGAGCAAAATTAGATCTCTGGGTCCCAGTGCCCCATAAATGCCTGCCGCAGGCGCTAAAAACGCATCAGAAGGAAAGAAGAATGGTGACTTGCAAAGCAGAGGAGTTTGATTCAGCACAGATAATAACCGTGAGGCCCAGCAGAACTTCACCTCCGGCTGCTGCGCACGGGTTGATGCCGGCTGCAGGGTCCACTAAGCGGGAACCTATTTTAATAACAGGTGTGAAGCGCAGCGCTTCTCGACTTCAAAGCGTCTCCAAGTGCTGAGTCAACTCCGGTAACAACCATTATTGAAAACGCTGCTAATTGAGCCCCTTAGGTGGACACACGCACCTCCTGAGTCATTGCGTTTGCACCATGAGATGCACCCTCACTCCCTTCCTGCTGGTTTTTCCCCCTCCGCTTCTCCCATTGGATCCCAATTAAGCAGGGAATCCACCGGCACTTACACATGCCCTGCCCCGGCCCCACGTGGGAAGTTCCTCTGATAGCAACGGGCTGGCTCACCCCCTGCTCATGGGGGTGCGGGAAGGATCCGGCCCTCGCACCGGGAGCCAGCTGGGGGCACAGCAGTCTCGGCCCCCATAAAACATTTTTGGGGGTAAAAGAAGAGGAAAAATAATTAAGGGCTTGAGGAAAAACCAACCAGCTTCGGCATGGTCAGCTAATGGCCCAAGCAAAGCCTAGAAACGAGCAGAAAAGATGAGATTTTGGAGCCAGAGCAGAGCGTTGGCTCCTGCTTCCCAAGCCTTTTCCAAGTGGGGTCAAGGATTCAGCTTTTCTCCAAGCCCAGATTCCCCCCAAACCCAGCAGCAGATGCTCAGGGTTACGTTCATCTCAGGGCTCCCACATCAGCAAAAAGCCAGGTGAGAGGTTTTTGCCACCCGTGATGGGTGACACCGGCCTGGGGACACCAGCCGTGCCCCTCCGAGCAGCCACCTCCAGTGCCAGCGGCCAGGAGGGTGCGACAGCTCCTCCACCCTGGCAGGTCACCACCCGGGGGAAGGTCTCCACCACGGCCACGCTGAGCCTGGCACCCACGCAGCGAGCAGAGGATGCACATCAATCACCTCACGTGCTGCAACCTCGGCTGCAACCCAGCCGGGGTGATGCAACCCCCTCCAGCAGCCCCGGCTGATGTCAGGAGCCACCTCGCCCCTCCAGCCCGCTGCCGTTAACAACCAAAGCATCCCCGGCCCCCGTTTTCGTCAGAAGGGAAACTGAGGCACGCCGCCCTCTGACAAAGCTGCCTGCGGGGCTGCCTGGCAGGAGGATGCACCCTCGCCTCTCCCCTGGTCCACCCCAAGGCAATGAAGGGCCTGGACGTTCCCAGCCAAGTTCCTCATAGTCCTGGTTAACTGGAGCGATGCCCGTCGCTGCCACAGCAGCTCCTAACGAACCGCGCTGAAGAATTACTGCCTCTGACAAGCCGCTCTGGTAAATGCCAGTTAGACTGCTCCGTCCCGGCCGTCGTGTTAATTGAGTTTGCTTCCCTCACTGGAGCCCGGCCAGGAGGAAGAAAAAGACTGTTTGTATCGCAAACAAGAAGGATGAGCCAGTGCTGCTCCCTCTGTCCCCGTGCCTCGCTCCGTTCCCATGCCCAGGGAGCACAGACCCAGCTTAGGGACCCCTTCTCTGCCAGCTGGGATGACAAATTTTCCTCAAGGATCCTCTAAGGGATTTATGATCCTTTCTTTCCACCTCCCCATTTCAGAGCTGCCAAGCTCCGCGTGGTCCTGAGCGAGGACCTGGCACCTGGAGATGAGCGCACGGCTGCAAACGCGTCCTGCGGCCCCACAGACACACGCGTCGTTCCACCATCCATCACCTAAAGGGCACTGAGCTCTCACAAGGCTATTTTCCCTGTCAGGAACAAAGACATATTAGGCTGTTAATTAAACAGCAGCCAAGCTGCACTCAGACGTGATTGAGCCCACGAGGACCTTTTAATGCAACATGAATCGCTAAAAGAGGCCCCTCCATGGACGAGCCGCCCTCGGCTTTGGGGAGAGGCAGAAGCTGCTGGTCTGGACGCACGGACACGCAGTGTGTCCTGCAAGGGAGGCAGGAGATAGAACATCAGAAAGAGACACAAAGTCAGCCTGAAAGGCCGTGCTGTGTGTAAACGCCCCTCCTGAAAGGTGTGGGGTTAGGTGGGACCTCCAAGCCCATCCAGTCCCACCCCTGGCAAGGATCAGGGGCTCCCAGCCCCATCCAGCCTGGTCTTGAACCCCTCAGGGATGGGGCAGCCACCTCTGCTCTGGCTATCAATGTCCCCTCAGTCCCCCTCCCTCCTCTCCCCCACAGCCACATCCCTGGAGCCAGAGATGCTCAGGTTTGGGGTGAGGGACCAGGACACATCACGGGGGTGACTGGGCTTAAAGAAATCTGTTCTTAGGACATCGCTCCTGCTCTCCAGGGGCTCTCCAGGCCTCCCAGGAGTCACCACACTGGGACCTCGCTTTGGGTAAACCAGACTAGTGTCACCTCTTGCCAGCTGGCACCACACCCTGTGAGCGTTTCTGGGGGCAGAAGGAGCTGGTATTTCCCCTGCTCCATCCTTTAAAAGGGCTTCGGTCGCGACGTGCTACACCTCAGCGCTGCCTCTATGGGATCTGAGAGCCAAAGAGCTTATAGGGGCGTGAGGGGGACCCTGCTCCCCGAGTCACAGCGTGGCTGTAGAGTCAGAGGAGCTGGGAAAACGGAGCGGTTATCGGAGCGTTGGATTAGACTCCAAGCACCATCAAACAGAGGGGAGGATGGGGTCACAGATAGAAGTCGTGGGCTTCTGTGGGCTCCATCATCCACGCCGAGCATGGGGAAAGGGGAAGGTGGGCTCTGAGCTGCTCTGCACCCCGATACCAGCACCGAGCGATCGCCAAGGCTCACCCTCTGCTGACGATGAGGCGCAGGGCGTCCAGGTTGCCGTGGTAGGTGGCCCACAGGGTTGGGGTCATGCCATCCTCGTCCGGAGAGTTCAGGTCCTTCTTGGTGGCTTCCTTGAGGAGGTCCAGGTAGCCATCCCGGGCCGCTCGGTGGTACTGGTCGTTCATGGTGCGGGGAGGCCCCTGGGGGCTCAGAGGGTGGACATGGATGCGGGGAAAGGGGGAGCAGCCGGCAGGGCCCCCGCTCGCCTGGCGCAGCGTCAAAGACACCTGAGAAGTCCTGGCTGGGGAGGCAGGAGCTCCTCCGAGCCCAGCCGCGCAGGCTGGGTCCTAAGCATCCTCCGGCCCCAGCTCCGCGGCAATTAAAAGCTCCAATTAAGCCGCTTGGATGCGTCTCGCGCTTGGACAAGAGCTGTGGGCGCAGGGTCAGGCGGAGACGGCTCCTTGCTGCATCTCCCCACCTGTGGTTGATGGGTTGATGGACTCAAGCCCCGCTGCAGCCTCTCGTGGGGGGAGAAAGATTCCAGTATCGCGTGTACACGCGATACTGGAATCTTTCTCCCCCCACGAGAGGGTGGGAGCAGAGGATGCGTCTCCTTCTGTGCCCCTCAACTACCCCAGGTAACACCTCCAGCTCCGGATTCTCGGTTTCCGTGCACCCTCTGCCGTCCGCACCCAGTGGGGAATCGCATCCCGTGGGCCAAGCGGTCCCAGGAGGAGGAATTTCTCCTCTCCAGTTGGTGTCCTGGCCATGGGGATGGAGATCTCCAAGCTTGGACCCTGGCTTGCCCCCCCCCCAGACGGGGTTTGGAGAAGGGAAAGGCAAATCCAGCCAACGGGGAGAAAAGGGAGTGGGGAAACAGGGAAAGAGATGGAAGGGAAAGAGTGGAGAGGAGAAAAATCAGAGAAAAAGCTTGATTAGTGAACAAAGAGATGCCCCGAGACAGCAGGGTGGCCAAAAAGCAGCGTCCAGGGTGCTGTGGTGATTAACCCCCAGGTGACCGACACGGAGCCACTATCCCGGCTGCCTGGGGATGTCTCCGGAGGCTCCGCGGGGCAGGAGGGTCCATCCCACAGGGTTTTGCTCTCCTCGGCACATTCATCCTCTGGGATGAGGCTGACAGCGAGGTATGTGTGGCCGGGATCCTTCCAGGTGGAAAGCAGCACAGTAATGTCTGCAATTCATTACCAAAGGCATTTAATGATTCTTGGATGATTACTAATTAAGCTTGTTACGCTGCAGAGCCTGGGAGCGCTGCCCAAGGCAGGACTCTCCCTCTGCTGTTGGCTGGAAAGGATAAAAGAGGGAGGATAAATCAGTGCGTTTAGCCCAGGGGGACTTTGAACCGCTGGCTTCTGCGAAAGATCTTGGTTACCAGCCCAGATTCACCTGGCAGGGTCTGAGCTTCCCTGGGAAAGGAGGTTGGGAGAGGGTGAACCGCTCACCCAGGGCAGCCGGAGGGCGGCAGCACAAGAACGACCTGGGAAGGTGTCCAGGGCTGCACAGAGATCCCAGGGCTCTCCATCTCCATCCTATTGGAGCTGCAAGAAGGAGCACAGTGGTGAGAGGGCAGCAATGGGACCAGCAAACAGCTCCATCTCCAGGCAGGTGGCAGGGACAGAGAACCATGGAACAGTTTGGCTTGGAGAGGGACCTTAAAGCCATCCCAGTTCCAACCCCTTGTCGTGAGCAGGACCACCTCCCGCAGGATCAGGGGGCTCCAAGCCTCGTCTCTGCAAGGTGTCCCCATGGAACAACCCTTGTCCCCATCTCCCCCACCGACATCACCCCAGAGATCTTGCGCAAGCTCTCCCCTCGCCGGTCAAGCGCTCGGGTCCCATCCTCGCTGCGGTTTGTGACGTGACTTTCTCTTTGAAAGGAGAGAAGTTAAGCTCCTGAGGGCCAGAGAAATGCGACCCCACCCTGGGAAGCCGAAGTCTGTGCGTCAGCGGAGGGGAACGGGGGTTCCAGCCCCCAAATCCTGCCCTGTTCGAGCTCTAACCCTTCCTCATTGTTGCCGACGCAGGTGGGAAAGGACCGAGCTGAAGAGACACAAACACAAACGTCTTCCTTGTCCTCAAAACCGTTCCATGCACAGTGATGGGGATAGAGCCGGGTGAGGCGCAGTGTCTATTGTGCTCAGTTACGCAGAAAGCCAAGCCCAAAAACCATCAGCAACAAACCCTTCATCACCTAAACCATCTTCTCTCACGGGAAGAGATCTCGTGCACGCAGGGAGATGGGTTTGACGGGCGGCTTCGCTCCACAGTGAGCGTGACCCTGCGACCGTGCGGTCCGTGCCACGCGGAGAGGTGCTGTCACCTCCTGTCCTCCCGGGTAAATAACCCTTATCTCTTCATCTCTCTCCTGCTTCCCCAAAACCAGCTATTGCACAAAATGGATCACATGGGTTGCCCTGAGAAGCCCATGAAGCAGCGCTGTCGGCTCCGGACATGGTATAAATCACCGAGACATCCCAGCGGGTATAAATTCTTCTGCTGACCAAGCTGAAGGGGAACTTGCGAGGCAGCCTGGCAAGAGCAGAGGTTTGGATTCCAGGCAGCAAAGCAGGTTGGTGGGACAGTTTTGTTTGAATGGTCGATTTGCTTCGCGTTGGGTCTTTCCCTGGGGATCGGTGAGGTCCCAAGCTGGGCACAGGCAAAGGGTTTAGAAGGAGCAACAGTGGAAACAGCTCACAAGCTTCTTCAGGAGCTGTTATAAGCCATGCTGAGATGTTCCAGAGGCTCCCAGGGCTTTCTTACCTCGCCGAGGCCCAGTCCCCGGTCAGGAAATATGGCATTTTCTCAGAATGGCTGGTGGTTGGCATTTAGAAATCAAACCACATTGGCCATTTGCCCCCGGATATTTGATCCTGTGGGTGCTTTGCTGGTGCTTTTTCATCATCTTGCATCAATAAACACCTAAACATTGTGTGACGAACGGTCACGCTTCGCTAACCTGAACTGGGATCTCCCCAAGCACAAGCATCTTGAGCAAGAGCACAGCCTGCAGGGAACCGGGAAGAGAAAGGCTGAAAATGAGCTCATCCCTCTTCTTGTGGTCCTCGTCTCAGCCTTCCCCATTCCTCTGAGCTGTCCTCTCCTCCTCCTCACACGTCCTGCTCTGGTCCAGCCCTGGACTGGTCACAATGAGGTGACACCTCTCACTCACAGGTTTCTCCTCCCAACAGCGCGAGCCCTCGGCTGAGGCGTCGGCCGCACCATGAGCGAGGAGCCCGCGCGGAAGGGCAGCAAGAGCCGATCCCCCAGCTCCAGCATGGGCTGCGGACAGAAGGACGACAAGAGCAGCCTGGCTTCGAGCCAGAGAGCCTCTTTCAGCCACCACCAGCCCCACCAGCCCGGCTCCCCTCCAGCCGCCAAGGAGGTGTGGAAGAAGGGCGGCCGCATGTTCTCGGTGCTGCTGGCCGTGCACTTGGCCCTGCTGGCCTGCACGCTGGTGAGCAGCGGGGCCTTCGAGAAGATCGCCGTGCACGACTACGACGTCTTCTTCCTGCTGACTGTCATGATGCTGATCGTCATCGTGTGGATCATCTTCTACCTCGCCGGCACGGCCCGCAACCCCGACGCCATCCCCTGCAAGGACTCGCACGCGGGGCCCATCTGGCTGAGAGGTAGGAGCTCTGGGTGCCTGGGGATGGAGGGACAAGCAGGGTGGATGGTTCATGTGGTCCTCACCTGGGGTCCCTGGGTCCAGCTCTGGAATCCTCAGCGCAGAGAGGACACGGAGCAGTTGGAGCGAGGCCAGAGGAGACCATGAAGATGATTCCAGGGCTGGAGAACCTCCTGGATGAGGAAAGGCTGAGAGAGTTGGGGTTGAGAAGTTGAGAGTTGGAGAAGAGACGGCTCTGGGAAGACTGGGAGTCCCTCCCCAGCTTTCCTGGAGCCCTTTTCAGTCCTGGAGGACTGAAAAGGGCTCCAGGAAAGCTGGGGAGGGACTATTGATCAGGGAGGGCAGGGATAGGAAGAGAGGGAATAGTTTTCAGCTGAAAGAGGGGAGATTGAGATGAGATCTTGGGGAGAAACTTTTGCTGTGAGGGTGGGGAGGTACCAGGAACGGCGACTGTTCCTCTCCCTCTCATCCATCCGCATCATCCTGTGTTCACACATCCATCCAACCCCAGCTATTCCGGTTCCTCCACAGGAGGCCTGGTCCTGTTTGCCATTTTCAGCCTCGTCATGGACATATTCAAGATAGGATACTACTCCAGCTTCTACAGCTGCTTGTCTGCCATCAAAATCATCTACCCCATCGTGCAAGCGATATTCGTGGCCGTCCAGGTGAGGTTATGGCGCTTTGTGCTGGGGAAGGGGTTAGGAGCGGAGCCGCCAGTGGAAGGAGCTCTGATCTCGTGGACGTGGTTCAACTTCCCTGCAGCAAAAGCCACACCGCCCAGCCCACATCTTCTCCTTCCAGCTGCGGCAACTTCACTTTAGGGAATTGTTTTAAAGTTGTTGCTTACGCCAGGATGGTTTGTCTCAAGCTCTAAGCAGCCCCCACCCAGCCAGGTCTCCTTTCCCATGAAGACCAGAGAGGGAGGACGGTCAGGGTAGAACAAGTTTTAAGTGCCTGCACAGATAGACACCAGCTCTGGGACAACAACAAGGATGGAGGAGGTTAAATAAGGACAAGTTAGAAAAGAACAGGGCAGAGCAATCATAGAATCATAGAATCACCAGGTTGGAAGAGACCCACCAGATCATCGAGTCCAACCATTCCCATCAATCACTAACCCATGTCCCTCAGCACCTCGTCCACGTGCACCTTAAACCCCTCCAGGGAAGGGGACTCAACCCCCTCCCTGGGCAGCCTCTGACACTGCCCAATCACCCTTTCTGTGAAGAATTTTTTACTAATGTCCATCCTGACCCTCCCCTGGTGGAGCTTGAGGCCATTCCCTCTCGTCCTGTCCCCTGTCCCTTGGGAGAAGAGCCCAGCTCCCTCCTCTCCACAACCTCCTTTCAGGGAGTTGCAGAGAGCAATGGGTAGAGGAGCAGGAGGAGGTAAGGAGGAACACATCACATCCAGCAAACAGCCAGGATGACGGGCTGGCAGGCTGGAACCAGAGGGACCCAGTGAAGGAGACTCCAGCTTGCTCTGTGCCGAGCAGGGCGATCCCCACTGCACACTGATGTGAGTCACTTCTTCCTTTGTTGGAAATAACGATTCCTTCTCTTGCTCCAACAGACGTATTTCCTGTGGATCTCGGCCAAAGACTGCGTCCACGTCCACCTGAATGTCACCAGGTGAGCACGGCTGCTCTCTGGATCCCACCGGCCCAGGAGACCTGAGCCACTGCAACCCCCTGCACTCACACAGCTGAGACACAACCAGGGGACACATCCCTCCTCCCTTAATGCTGCCCAAAGCCAAACCTGCCGAGGCTCCTGACGGCCTCAGACTCCAGCTCAAGCAGCTGGGGTTTATGACCTCTGGATCTTGCAGGGTTGGGAATCACAGAATCATAGAATCACAGAATCATAGAATCATAGAATGGTTTGGGTTGGAAGAGACCTTAAAGATCATCCTGTTCCAACCCCCCTGCCATGGGCAGGGACACCTCCCAGATGCTGCTGACAACATCTTGGCAACCTCTCTTTTTCTAAGAACCAGCTTACTTGGGGCTGAGGAGAAAGATGGGATGAAGGGCATGGGAGGGAGGGCATAAGGAGCAGAGGGGCAAGAACCCAAGCACTGCTCACAGCAGATTAGTATTAAATAAATAATTAGCATTAAATAGAATTATTCATAGCTGAATGTCGCGTTCCTGGGGAAGACAGCAATGGAGTGAGCAAACCTCAACCTAAAGCAAGATCTTGTCCTCTGGATCTACCGGGGACCAATCCAGACCTGTCAGTCTATTCACTACTGAGAAGCTCTTCCAAACCCAACACAAGGAATTGGGTTTTGCTGATTCTCATGAGTGTGGGCAAAAGAAAGGAAGAGAGCTTGAGCAGCGAAACAAGGGTCAGGATCTCTAGCCTTGACCCCTGGAGTCCTTGCACCACCTCAGGCAGGTCCCACAGCCCCTCGGAGCACACGCGTGTCTGTAACATGATGGGAGGAACATGGCCTGGAGCCATTGCTTTAACCTCACCAACCTTCTCCCGCTTTGGCAGGTGCGGTTTGATGCTGACACTGACCACAAACCTGGCAGTGTGGATGTCGGCGGTGACAGACGAGTCCGTCCACAAAGCGCATTCAAAGCTGAAGAAGAATGTGACAGAGGAAATCTTCAGGTGGCTCCTGAAAGGTAACCTGCCCACCTGGGACACCGTCTGGTCCAGGGAGGGAGCCCACAAGGTAGAATCAGTTCCTCAATTCAGGCTGAATCCCTTTTGAGAAGGTCTATCTAGCGCTGGAGGTTCCTTCCACAGAGCCATACGTTAAAATCCAGGTCTCAACATTTATTTCTTAACCCACATCACGGAGAGTTCAGAAAGGTGGAAGATCCTGTTCAAATGGGATGGGAATGGAGAGGGGAAGCAAAAGAGCAATTTGACCTCCCAGCAGGCTTCTTCAGAGAGAACGTGAGCACCAGAAAGCTGAGGCTGAAGCGTCCCTGTTCTCAAAGCGATCACATATTCTATCCTTGGTCTTGTTTTTCTCACCCAGCCCTTAAGGGCTGCTAACGAGCGCTGGCTCGTTGTTCCAACACCGCAGCAGCCACGTGTTTCTGTCTTGTTTCAGCGGGCATGAGGAGCGGCTCAGCCGAAGAATGCAACTGCAACAGCCAAATCTGCCAGGTCTTCAAGAACGGCTACTTCTGGCTGTACCCCTTTAACATCGAGTACAGCCTCTTCGCCTCGGCCATGGTCTACGTCATGTGGAAGAACGTTGGACGCTTCATCGACCACCACTCCCACCACATTCACCGCCTGAAGTTCAGGCTCTTCCGAAGGACCTTCTTTGTAGGCATCGTGTTGGGCCTCATCGTTCTGGTGAGCGGTTTGGGAGTCCTTATCCTTTATGAGGTGCAGGTGAACTCCAGCACCGAATCCAGCAAGAAGAACCAAGCGCTCACCATGTTCTACGTCTTCAACATTGTTTGCCTGAGCCTGATGTCCCTTGTCTGCATCGGCGGCTCCGTCATCTACCGGTTTGACAAGAGAGACATGGATCGGCACAAGAACCCGACCAGGACGCTGGACGTGGCCCTGCTGATGGGAGCAGCCTTGGGGCAGTACGCGATTTCTTACTACTCCATCGTGGCCATCGTAGCCAGCACGCCGAGGGACGCTATCAGCGCCCTCAACCTCACCTACGCCCTCCTCATGATCGCTCAGCACACCTTCCAGAACATCTTCATCATCGAAGGCCTTCACCGGCAGCCCCCCAAGGAAGACCACAAGCGCGATTCTCACCAGAAAGGTCTCTATGGCCTCACCTTTGTCAACGTCAGCGCCGTGTCCCTCCGCGTGCCCGACGGCAGCAGCTCCGCGGCGCCCGGCCCTGCCGCTGAGGCCAACCCTCCGTCCGACCTCGTGCGGTCCCTCGCCGTCCCCAAGAAGATGAACTGGAGGAGGAAGTTCTTAAGGGAGATCTCCATGTTCCTCCTGCTGAGCAACATCATCGTGAGTATCTGGAGAAAGGGGAGTTTGTTGGGGTGGGGGAGAGGGAGACGGGTCTGTGAGGGCCCTTTCCATGCCTCCTGCGTGCAGGGAGCACACACACTTACACGTGCCAAGAGCTACGATTCACTTCTCACTTCAAAGCAAGAGCAGTTGCCCTGGAGTTAGAGAGGGTTTAGGCTGCGCTGACAGAAGCTGTCGCTCATCACCAGAACATCAGACAATAGCACTGATGGGTAAAAGCGAATCGCTCCCAATGTCTGTTTTAACAGCTGTGTAGAACAGCTCACTGAAAGCAATAAAATACTTTAAACCCTTCTTCCCTCGCTCCGCCAGGGAAAGGGAGTTAAGTGACAAACACCTGGGGTGAAGTCTGGGTTTCCTTGAGAAAAACCCAGAGCCCAGGGGCCGTCAGGAGGAACCGCTCGCTGACACCTTCAGCTGGGGCTCCCACTGCACGAGCACCAGGGGACTGCAGGTCTCTGCAAAGGAAACGTAGGCGTAGGGTGCAGCTCCCAGCAGCCAGGCAGGCGTCGTGGCTCCACAGACCCTCCCAGTCCCCAGCGGGTGAGGCACGTCGTGTCCTCAAGCTGGTTTTACGCAGCGCCTCACAAAGAAGGGGCTGACAACCCCGGTGCAAGTGGATACTGACGCCAGCTGGCTTCACCCACAACAGAGTCGGAGGAGACCACACTCCCAGCTCAGCCCTGGCCACGCTCGCTCCATCCAGAGCCTGAACAGGCCGGGTTCGTGCTAACACACAACACCCTCCGGTTCTTCCCTGGAGATTCCTCCAGTGGTTTAAGCCTGTCTTTAGCATGAACCGAAAGCAGGCTTAGGGTACAACCCGAGATGATACTTAATCTTAACGCAAACAGAGGCTCCTGGCGCTGCTCCCAGGCTCAGAAGGTCGCTCTTTTCCCATCCCTGGGGAGCTGTGATTGCAGGCGCTCACCTCGCCGCGCACCTTTCTCACCGCACCGCTCTCCTCCCGTTCCCTCCCCAGCTCTGGATCGTGCCGGCGTTTGGCGCTCGGCCCCAGTTCGACAACGACACCGAACTCAACTTCTACGGTGACTCCATGTGGCCGGCGATCGTGGACATTTGCCTGCCCTTCGGGATCTTCTACCGCATGCACGCGGTGGCCAGTCTGCTGGAGGTCTACACCATGTCCTAACCAACTCCTGTAAGGACTATGAGATCCTCCTCCACCCGTCCGGTGTCCCGAGGGGTTCCCAGCACTGTCCGACTCGCATCCCCGTGCAGCGTTGGAGCATTCAGGAACTGCCAGTGAAGATCATCCAAACCTAGTCCAGATTCTATTTTCGCTACCCATGCACGTGTGTGCCTGAGGGTCTTAAAGCTTAAATGAGAAAAAAAAGACATAAAAAGAAAGGTGTCACAGTAGGATGATGGTAACCACCCTTGGGCCATGCAGAGACTCGCCCCCTCGCATGCATCGACCCGCTGGGCACGAGGGGCTGGCGGCAGCGGGGAAGGCGAAGGAAGGGAATCGGGTACGGCCAGTCAGAAACCCCTGCAGAGATGTGAAAAACAACCCGGTGCCCACTGAAGGCTTTGGGGACCGTTTTAATCCCTCCTCTCTGCGTTGCCCGCTGGTCTCAGCCCTCTCACCCCCAGCCCCTGCTCTCTCCCTCCTCTCCCGGGGGGCACTGCCGCCTCCTCGCCCCTCGCAGCGTCCGCTTCCCTGGGGCTGGGCTGGCCCTGGACAGGATGCTCTAAGCACATTTTTATCCTAAATCAGGGCTCAAGACCCATCAATTTCATCACACGGGCAATGCAGACTGGGGAACGAGAAAGGGATCGGGGTTTCCTTTTTTTTAAATACATAATGATTTTTTAAAATACATGAACGTTCTTGTATGTGAAGTTATTTATTGATTTTTCCCTGTAACACTGGGCTGCTGGAGGACCTACCGTGCTCTGCAGCACCGGGATCGCTCCAAAGCCAGGGCTGATCTTCCCTACCCTGGAGGGACCGAGTGCTGCTCACCCACAGAGGCACCACCCAGGCCCCAAGGAAAAGAAATAAATGGAAATCACCATCCTGGGGATGGAGCGATGCCATTTGCCACCTGAAAGCGTGGGCTCCTGCCTCCCCAACCACCTCTCCCCAAACCAGCAGGGAGTGGAGCCCCTGCCTGGTCCCACCCCAGCTCACCAGCAGCTCTTGGAGGAGGGTGGAGGGGTGAAAACCCACGATCGCCCCTGTCCCGCAGGACTGGGCTGTGCTGACCCTGCTCGGTGGGGATGGGTTGATCCTTCCTTTGATGGGAATGATTGGACTCGATGACCCGGCGGGTCTCTTCCAACCTGGTGATTCTATGATTCCTTGCACAGTCTGGGAGCAGCCATGCAGCCTCTCCCAGCCTCACCGAGCCAGCGAATCCCATTTTCTCCATCGATCCCATCTCTCCCTCTAGGCTTCACCTTCCGTAAAACAAAAACCTTATTAATTTGAACTGTAGGAGCCACAGATTAAGTCAGGAAAGAGACGACAGCCTATGCACAGCCCTTCCCATTGCTTTGGCCCAAGCTGCTGGGCTCCAATGGGGGCAGAAAACCTGGTGTGAGGCACACGGGGCCAGGAAAGGAGAGCAGAGAGAAGGGGTAAGGCAAAGAGCAGGAGGCTGGGGGTCACGGCTCAGCAGGGAGCAGGCAAGGCCATCGCCAAGGCCACAACTGAGTCATCCTCACACCGCTACCAGGGTTTGCATCCCCTCCTCTGCTTCTTAATCATCTGTTATTTGAGGGCGAGTTTTGTTTTGTTAGAACAAAAAAAAAAAAAGAAAAAGCAAGTCTTTTATCTGGGTGATTTGCGCTGAGGTGTGTCAAACGGGGAGAAATCCGAGTTAATGATTAGCTGTCAATCCCGCAGCTGGAAAGTGGCTGCGGCGGGAGGTCCCGGGGCTGGTGAGGAGGGAAGGGGCTGCAGGGTGAGGCGAGGGGCATCCCGGGAGCAGGGCTGGGGGTGGTGGCAGAGGGAACACTGCCTGGACAAGGCAGCAGATGCGGCCACCGAGGAGAAACACAGGGTGGCCCAAGCACAAAGCAACCTGCCCCGATGGCTGCAGGGAAAGCGCAGAGCAGTGCTCCACGAGCAGAGCCAGCACGTGCCCTGCAGCCTTGGATGGAGCTGGGCTGGAGCAGCAGGCACACCCCTGTGGAATCATGGAATCACTTGGCTGGAAAAGCTCTTGGAGATCAGAGAATCAGAGAACAACCAGGTTGGAAGAGACCCACTAGATCATCGAGTCCAACCATTCCCATCAATCACTAACCCATGTCCCTCAGCACCTCTTCCACCTGCACCTTAAACCCCTCCAGGGAAGGGGAATCAACCCCCTCCCTGGGCAGCCTCTCACACTGCCCAATCACACTTTCTGGGAAAATTTTTTTTCCTGATGTCCAGCCTGACCCTCCCCTTGTGGAGCTTGAGGCCATTCCCTCTCGTCCTGTCCCCTGTCCCTTGGGAGAAGAGCCCAGCTCCCTCCTCTCCATAACCTCCTCTCAGGCAGTTGCAGAGAGCAATGAGGTCTCCCCTCAGCCTCCTCTTCTCCAGGATAAACACCCCCAGCTCTCTCAGCTGCTCCTCTTCTTCTCCAGCCCCTTCCCCAGCTTCGTTGCTCTTCTCTGGACTCGCTCCAGAGCCTCAACATCCTTCTTGTGGTGAGGGGCGCACAACTGACCCCAGGATTCGAGGAGCGGTCTCACCAGTGCTGAGTCCAGAGGGAGAAGATCCTCCTTGGCCCTGCTGGTCACACCGTGTCTGATCCAAGCCAGGATGCCCTTGGCCTTCTTGGCCACCTGGGCCCCTGCTGGCTCCTGTTCAGTCACTGTCAACCAACAGCCCCAGGTCCATCTCCTCCAGGCAGCCTGCTCCCTGCAGCCCCCTGAGACCCACTTTCCCACCAGCCCCAGGGATGCGGCCGGTGCCGTTATCGGCAGAGGAGCAGGAAGGGTGTGGGTGAGTCGGGGAGCCAAGAGGCACGCGGGGCTCCTCAGGCCTCTGGGTAAACACGGCAGCCGGGCACAAACTTCCTTCCTCTCGGGTCCTGTTTACAGATCCGCTTGGCCCAGCCTGCCTGTTATTACTGCTAAGTGCCCCGATAACGGCGTCAATGAGCGATCGCTGATAGCGGAGGGGCAAACAGCACTCCGAGCGTTTCAGCCTCTGAGTAAAGGCAGCTCCTCCGGGGCAGAGCCGGGCAGTGATTTATGGGATGGACCCAGTCAGCCCAACTCATCCTCTCCCTCCCTGCCTCTCTCCTGCTCGTTTGCTTACTTAGTGACTTGCCTGAACTCGCGTCAATGCGTTCCCATCAAACAGCTGCTCCTCTTCATCAGAAAGTCCAAAGCAGAAGGATTAATCAGGGTTTTACAACCCCTCTGGGTTCAACCTCAGCTCCAAAGCCAGGAGAGGGCAAAGCAGCCCAGATGTCAATGATCCAGTGGGTCTCTTCCAACCTGGTGATTCCATGATTCTATGTGCAAAACCCCTGGGCCCCAGCATTCTGTTTGAGACCCATCTTTAAAGGAAAACCCTCTGCTTTCACTCAAACTTATTTACCCCAGGATGTATTCAGACTCCTGGCCTCCATTCCCCAGTTCTCGGGACATCCCAGTTTAGGGCCCGTGCAGCAAAAGTCACCCGGGTTTGTTCACGTCCTGCATGTGAATCGTTGGCTTCATCCCACAACAAAGCCACCAAACAACTGCTGGAGATCCCATCTCCCTGCTGAACGATAGGACGGGGTCTGGAGAAGAGCCTGATGGCAAGTGGGGATCCCAGAGCAACGACACAAGGAGGAAGGACCCGGCCCTCCGAGCAGAGTGGGGGTGCGGATGTTCTGGAGGGGAGCAGAGCGACTCCAGCCATGGGCAGTCATGAACCCTGCCCTGATCAGAGCATCTGGGTTGACGTCAAACGCGAGCGCTGACATCGCCCGCAGTGGCGCACACGGGGTGTTCTTGCCCAGCACCAACAGGCCCCTTTTCACTCTTGTTTTCCGTCCCTTTCGTCACATCCTCACACCCGATAACCTGTGCTCCCCGCACCCACTCCTACCCTTAGTCAGCCTTTTGGGACGTGCTTCACCGCCCCGAGCGCCCACAGCTCGAGTTTGCCAGCTTCAAGAAGCCCTGAGGGCTTGGGGATTCATCCTGGGACACACAGACACCTCCGTACCTTCCATGGAGAGGTCCGTTCCCTCCGGATGGACGCTCTGGGCCCACCAGCTCCATGAGGAACACCACATCCCCATTACCAGCCTCAAACCCAGGAGGATCATCTCACCAGAGCTCCCAGGCAGAAAGCAGCTTGCCCTGCAATGGAAGATGGAACAGAGATGATCCAGCTTGGACCTAAAGCATCCCCAGCCCTGCTGGCCTGAGCCTGTGGGGTTTGCACATGAGAGTCTGGCCCTGCAGGGCATCATCCCCCCAAAGTGACCTTTCTGCCAGCAGCACCTCCCTTCAGCATCGTCCGGCATCTCGGCCAGGCCGGGAAGCTTTGCCTGTGGGCCAGTTTGTGTTTCCGCACCCAAGGTGAAGGCACAAGGGAACGACTTAATTAAAAAAATCAATCTTAGGAGCTACCTAAAAACAAGGGAGTGGGGAACTGGTGTGGATTCCAGCCAGAGCAGCTCCCAGCAGGAGCCCGAGCCAGGAGATTAGTGCCCTGCTCTCCGAGCCGCGGCACAAATGAGTCACCGCGCCTTGTGGTTTTGCCAGTTGGCAGCTCCTGCGCCAAGGCCAGCGCCACGGGGCAGCCCGGCAGCTGCAGAGAGGAGCCGAGCCCCATTGGCTGCCCTCGGCAACAGTCAAGAGCTTCTCGCTGAGTAATTAATGTAATGACAATAATAGACCCAAAGTAAACAAGGTGGGAAAAAAAAAATCAATGGCCTGGGAGCAGAGGCCACATTCAGCCGGGAGCAGCCGTGCCGGCACCGTGGTCCGGTGGCCAGACTCGCGTGCATCGTGGTGGCCCTGCAGCTCCTGCGCCCGAGGCCGCGGTGAGGTAAGGGCTGGGGCTGGGCTGCTCTCACAGCAGCGATGGGTTGAGGGGACCACACAGCCACCTGCAGCCTTTCCAGGCGCTTGGTACCTGCCTCATGGTGCAGCCTGAACACGGCTCCATCGGATCCTTCTGATTTTAGGGCTTCTCCCTGACCCCAAAGCAGAGCTGCTCTGGCCCAGGGAGAGGGGAGGGCGGCTGCTCCTGGGATATTGTGTTAGGAGAGTGTTAGAGGCAACTGGGGAAGGGTTCGGGTTAGGCTCCGATGACAGAAGAGCTTTGAGTCCCAGAGAGCGAGGGAGCTGGGGCACGTCCACCCTTGAAGGGGAAGAGGGGAGCACTGGAATCATAGAATCACCAGGTTGGAAGAGACCCACCAGATCATCAAGTCCAACCATTCCCATCAATCACTAACCCATGTCCCTCAGCACCTCGTCCACCCGCCTCTTAAACCCCTTCCAGGGAAGGTGACTCTCGCCCAACTGCTGTACATGCACCAGGAGGTTTCTCTCTCCTGGGCGACACAGCCCTACAGGGAGTTTTCCAAAAGCTGGATGGAAAAACTCCAGCTATTTGGGATCCCTCCGACTCCTGTGTCAGCACACTCACAGCTTTTCCCTCTGGGCAGCAAGTAGAGAAAGAAAGAAAAGAGGAATTGACTGAGTGGTGGCCCCAGCTCACCTGGGTGGGAGGCTTGGATCACACCTCACAGCCCCTCACCTGGTTCTCCTGGATCTCTGCAGCTCTGTCACGACCTGTGCGGCCACACAAGGAGCGTGGGGCATCGCTTACAGCTCGGAAACGCAGAGAAGAGGCTGGACCCATCGATCAAAATCAAACAGCTCTGAACATCAGCGCAGGTCTGAGCTCGCTCTGAGTCCCCACCTAATCCTTCCAGCAACAAAGGGAGCAGAGGAAACCCAAAGCCAGTGAAACAGGAGAGGCGTGAACGGTAAGGAGGGGGACAGCTTGGTCACCCCTGGTCCCAGCAGCTCCAGGTGGAGCAGAGACACCAAACACCTTGTTCACCGGGGCAGCTCAGGGGGGCTGGTGGCAGAAGAGCCTTTCCCAGCGCCCCACGAGGGCTCTGATCGGAGGGGAAATTAATGCCCAACCCGGACTAAAGAGCAGTCCCTGCCCTCACCTTCAGCTCCTGGTGAGGGAAGAGGAAGCTGCAGAGCCAGGCAGGGAGGTCAGTGCAGACACAGCTTCCCAGTAGAGAACATCTGTTTGATGGGAATGGTTGGACTCGATGATCCGATGGGTATCTTCCAACCTGGTGATTCTATGATCTCCACCTGCCCCCTCACTCCTTTTACCTTTAACCTCCCTTTCTGCAGCCCCCCAGGCAGAGCCATGTCGGGGAACAAAGCCGCCAGGCAGAAGCCATGTCACCACTGCAAGAGCCGCCCGGCCTCAGCCCCCGCCGGCACCTCCACCATCCACTATGAGAAGTTCTGGCTGTACCGGCACTGCTCCTCGGTGCAGCAGAGCGACCGGCAAGCGCAGAAGGCCGGGCAGCTCTTCTCGGGGCTGCTGGCCATGAACGTGGTGTTCCTGGGCTGCGCCTTCATCAGCAGCATGATCTTCAACAATGTGGCCATCACGCTGGTCGATGTCTGGATCTTGCTCTCCATCCTCAAGGTCCTGTGCGTGTGCTGGATCATCTACTACCTGCTGGGCACCAGGCGGCAGCCGCACGCGGTGCTCTACCAGGATTCCCACGCCGGAACAGTCTGGGTTCGGGGTAAGTTCTGCTTTTATTCATCATTTCCCCTTCTTCCCCCTCTAAACCATGGGACATGGGTTAGTGTTTGATAGGAATGGTTGGACTCAATGATCCGGTGGGTCTGTTCCAAGTTGATTGTTCTATGATTCCCCCACTGCAAAAAAAAAAAGCCAGAATCCCCAGGAGATGCAGTCAGGTCCTGAGAACCTCCTAGTTCCTCCCGGGAGAAATGAAAGCAGCTGGGAAAAGCTGGAATTTGGCTTCCCTTGAGTGCAGCCTCACTCCACGGTCCCTTCCCAAACCCAGCAGCCCCGTGCCACCCTCCTCCTGGTTTAGTACCACAGCAGCCCTGGATCCAGGGGAAGATTCCTGCCCCGTGAGTCACACAGCAGCGACATCCAGGCTTTCCTGGGAGATTCTGCTCCGCCACCGAGTCACTTGGGGCAGATCCCGGTAACTGAGCACCACGAGTAGAAGGGGGAAAAAGCCCTGGGCTCACTCCAGCTTGCACAGAAGAGTCCCAAAACCTGGCTCCCACCTTGGATCCAAGCTCATGAAAGCACCTCATGTTCTCTCAACACCTTAAGGCAGCCCAAGCATACCCCCAGGGCCAGGAATCGGGCTCTCCTCTCATCCCCTTCTCTCAAAATCATGGAATGTCCAGCTGAGAAGGCACCAGCTCCCCCCAATCCAAGCAGCACGCAGCCTCCAGCCCCCATCGGGCTCTGACACCTTTGCTGTTGCTCACTGGTGCCTCTGCTCTCTGCCCAGGGTCGGTGCTGCTCTTTGGCAGTTTCAGCGTCCTCCTGAACGTCTTCCACATCGGCTACAGTGCAGTTCTCATCCAGTGCAAATCCAGGGTGGAAATCATGTTCCCCAGCATTGAAATCCTTTTTATTTGCACTCAGGTACTGCACATCACCCTCCTGGAAGATTCCTAATTCGTCCCGTCCCATTCCTAAGAGGCCAGGGTGGGGGGACATGGGACCACCTGGGGAAGCCACTGCGTGTGGGGTGTCCTCATGGGCACTAACGGCACCAAAGCCCCACACGCTGTTTCTAACACCACCCAAACTGCTCGTGTGCCAGGCACACACGCCCCCACAGCTCTGCACCCCCTCCACTACATCCCCGCTCGCCTGCCCGGCCCTGTCAGCCGCGCGTGTCACCTCCACGCCGCTCAGGTCGTTCTTCTTGTGGATTTGCAGGCTTTTTTCCTGTGGCATCACTCCAAGGACTGCATCCAAGTCCAGCACAACTTCACCAGGTACAAAGCAGGTGGAAAGAACCCACCTTCTGCTCCTCTGGAGAGACTCGCCCTTTTTGTCTGCTTTGTGATCTCTGTTACTGCTGCTAGAGCTTCCATCCAACCTTACACCCTCTCTATATCGTGGAATTATGGAATGGTTGGGGTCAGAAGAGGCCTCTAAGCCCATCCAGTCCCACCCCAGCCATGAGCTGGGGCACATTTCATGGGATCAGGGGCTCCAAGCCCCATCCAAGCTGGCCCTGAACCCCTCCAGGGATGGGGTAACCACGAATGCTCTGGGAAACCTGGTCCAGGGTCTCCACAGGCAGCTGTAGGAGCACCTTTCTCTTCCCCAGGTGTGGGCTGATGCTGACCATCACCACCAATGTCCTCCTCTGGCTCTTGGCCGTGACCAACGACACCATGCACATGGAGTTCGAGTCCCAGCTGCGCCAGGTGGAGCAGCGACTGGCAGGTAAGGCTCCTTCCCCACCTCTGAGCGGGAGGGAGACAACAGCTCTTGGTGGCAGCGATTCGGGTACCACAGGCAGCTCCTCCAAATGCCCTGACGTCCCTGTCACTGGAGGTTTTCTCTAGGAGATGGGCTGCTAGGGGGGGACACCTTCACCTGGAGGGAGGCGCTAGGAGACCCTGGAACTGAGGGCCAGGAAAGGAAAAGATCACCATAAGTTAGCACCTTCCCTCCCACTCATCTGTGGGTAAATACAAAGATGACCAGGCCAGGAGAGACTCCTGTCATTCCTCAGCTTTTCCTCCTGAGGACATAGGGGAAAAGGGAGGGGAACTGATATTTCAAGGGTGGAGGAGGCTCTGCTGTGCAGGACAGGGCGTCTCTCCTCCAGCACCCACGGTGCTGCCCAGGAGGACTGCAGAGTTGGGTAAAGACATTTGTGAGCCCCTGTCGTTCTGAACCCTTGCAGCCCTGAGGGCCAAGCAGTTGCCCCTTGTATTCCCAGCACAGGCGACAGATCTCGTACTCACACACAAGAGACTCCCAGACACAGCTAGGAAATCCAGGCCATCTCCCTCTTAACTGTTGCCACCTTCTCCTCATGCTCCAGGGAACGAGACTCCCTCGTGCGTGTGTCCCAACACGACCATCTGTGAAATCTTCCAAAAGGGCTACATCCTGCTCTACCCCTTCAACACCGAGTTCTGCCTCATCTGCTGCTCCGTGCTCTACGTCATGTGGAAGAACGTGGGGAGGCGCATCACCCACCACCACGTCCCTCACGTCAAGTCCAAGTTCAAGCTCCAGGGGGTTGTCTTCGGGCCGCTGCTGGGCACCGTGGCCATAATCATCGGGATCTGCGTCTTCATGATGTACCAGATCCAGGCCACGGGCTCAGCCCCCAGCAATCAAGTCTTTGTCGTGTATTATTCCTACTACATCGTGCTCCTCCCCCTGATGAGCGTGGGCGCAGTGATCGGGACCATCATCCACGCCTTGGAAAAAAAGGAGCTGGACACGGTGAAGAACCCAACACGCAGCCTGGATGTTGTCCTGCTGATGGGGGCGGCCCTCGGACAAATCGGCATGTCCTACTTCTCCATTGTTGCCATTGTGGCCACCAAACCCAGGGACCTGTTGTACAGTCTCATTTTGTCCCACTCCATCCTCCTCATCTTTCAGAACATCACTCAAAACATCTTCATCATCGATGGGCTCCACCGACAGCCCTTGGTGGCCGCAACCGAGGCCAGACACAGGGGACACGCCGAGCAGAATTCCTCCTCTTCAAGCGAGGAGGAAAACACAACAAATGGCAAACAGGAGCACACCCAGATGTCTCCCAGCAATAAGGAAGAAACGAAAGAGGAGCAGAATCACGAAGCCCACGACCAGAGGCGAGTGAGCGTGCTGGAGCTGGGAGAGGAGTTCCGGAAGGTTTCTCTGTCCTACATCCACAGCTACTCTCACCTGAACTGGAAGAGAAGAGCATTAAGAGAGATCTCATTCTTCTTGGTTTTGTGCAACATCATAGTAAGTATCACTCTCTGCTGCACCCCAGCTTGGCCAGGCCACAATCACCTGCGGCAGTTGCGCTCTCCTTGTTTTTCTCTTGAGCTGCTATTCCAGACAAAAACCTTTGTTCACCAGGTTTTAATCTCCTGGCGAACCAAGTCAAGGCTGGTTTTGCCATTAATACCTGTTTTTTTTGGCAAGAGAGTCAAATCGGGCTTGTTCTCCTGGGTGCAGGAAGGAGACAGTGAACACATCCTTACCTGCCAAAATCTTAGCCTCTAAAAAAAAAACCACTCCAGCTCGTTAAGGGCGATTGATGAGATCTAGAGAGGAATGAGGCACCAACAGGGAGTCTGTGTAAACAGGAATCTCCAAGATTGGGACTTGCTCTGGGACCTGGAATCAACCCGGTCTTCACTGCAGCCTTCAGAGAGAGCAGACAAACCGGCCAAGGAACAGTAGGAAGACAAAGCTGGCAGGGGCAGCTGAGGCTGGAGCAAGGTTTTCCAGGAATTGATTTACAGCAAGGAAACAACAGCGTAGTGAGGGGATTTACCTTGTCTTCCCTAGTAGGGAGATGACTCTGATGCTCTCGAACCGTTCCTACCCCCACCTGAGGCAGCGCTTGTGGGTAGGACACAGGTTGTCACCCTGACCTCTCCTCTCTTTCCTTACACCCTTTAGCTATGGATCATGCCCACGTTCGGGGCTCACCCTGTCTTTGAGAACGGGCTGGAAAGGTCATTCTACGGCTACTCCACCTGGTTTACGATCGTGAACTTCGGTCTCCCGCTGAGCGTGTTCTACCGCATGCACTCGGTCGGGGGCCTCCTGGAGATCTATGTCACAGCCTGAGCCAAGCCCCCTCCCCACCCCAGAGCCCGGGGTGAGCAACGACGCTGAACAAAGAGGGGCAGGCAGCGGATTTGCACACGGAAGCTTCTTCCCTCTGGCTTCTGCTATCACTTCTCCTGGTACAACATCTCCCTGAGCTTCAGAAGAAAAGGAGATGGTTTCACATTATTATTTTTTCCTCCATAGACAACAGACTCGAAGCCTGCAAACAAACCGTCTCACTCCTCATTAGTCTGTCAGGGGACGTGCAGCACACGGGACTTCGCCAGTCCCTGCTGAAAGCTTCCAGCTACAAGAAAGCAAGAGCAGCCTCCAACGAAAGCAACAAAGATCGACCTACACTCCACAGAACTTCAAAAATCCAGAGTCAGGGGCCACTGGTCCCAGCACCACTGACCAATGTGCCACCCTGTGACACAGAAGACACCAGCCAGGACCAGCCCCAGCAGAACAACTCGTGGAAGCACACGCAGCTCCAGCCGTTCCAAACCCAATAGGAGCCCCTTCCCACGTGCAGTTTACAAAGGGGTCACTGTTGGTAGCAGCTGGAACAGTCAGAACTCGGGCTCTGCTGTTTGCTCCTGGTGCCGACACCAGGCACACCAGCCCGGTTGGGTCCCAACAGACCCTAGCACAGCACCGAGCTCTCACAGCTCTTGGGACGATAGCAGGACAGGCCTTCAGGTTGGCACCAGCTCAGTGCATCTCATCCTGTTATCGGAAACAGGAGCTACAGCGTTGCCTCACTGAGAACAAACACCATCTCCCCTCCCAGGCGCTCAGAGCCTCGAGTGAGCAGCACGAGTGTCACAGCTGATCCTCACGCGAGGAGATGGGCAGCATGCGCTAGCACCGGCCCCACCCCTGCGCAGAGCCAGTTCCAGAGAGAACTACTGCCCAACCCACTGTGCATCCCCCCTGGCCCCAGCACCTCGACCCTCACTGCTGCTTCACACACCCACAAACATTCGGCAAGGTGCCCCGTGCGAGAGGGAACACGGTCGCATAGCGCGGTGCCCGATCAAAGACCCCACAGGACTTGTTCCATAGGAGACGCTTGCTCTGAGAGTGCATGAGAGAGCGAGGGGGCTTGCACCTGCGGGTCCCAAACACAGAACTTGGGGAATGGGAATAAAGGGAGAGAGAATTCTCATGTGTATCTTGTGAAATCTCTGGGCCTGCTCCACACTCAGGGATGAGACTGAGTCAGCCGGCAGTTATTTACGCTGCTCTGGCACTCGAAGGTTACACGAGATGTAAGGGCAGGCCCGGTCTGACAATCAATAAATCTTCCCTGACTCTCACCCAGGGCCAAAGCAGCGCGGTACAAACAGCACCCACGCTATCGCTGCTGCTCCACCATAAATCGATCCTGGAAGCAGCCTGGGGTTTGAGTCAGAGTTCGTTTATGGGGGCTGTGTCCCCTAGAAAAGCAAACTCGCCCAGGACAGTGGCAGTGATGACAGCTGGAAACTCCTGCCCACACACATCCCACCCCCTCACGTGACGACAGCCCCTTGGCGTGAGGCCGTGAGTGAGGGGATCACTCCTGCACAACCTCTGCTCAAGGAGGGGTTTTACTTGGGCCTGTGGCAACAGAATATGCCCCAAGAAATAACAACTGGATGAATTACGCTCCAATAAAGTTAATCACTCCTGTGTCAGTTTGACCCAGGGGATCTATGGGAGACACAGGCCAAGGTCTGGCCCCCGCAGATGATTGATGTGATCTCAAACCTTATTCCTAGTTATAGGCAGCCCAGAGACGAGCAGTGATGTCGGCCTGTAATGTACAGACAGCTCTTCCACTTAAGAGCCACAGCCACAGAACCAGAGTGGTTTGGGTTGGAAAGGACCTCAAAGCCCATCCCGGCAGGGACACCTCCCATGGATCAGGGGCTCCAAGCCCCATCCAACCTGGCCTTGAACCCCTCCAAGGATGGGGTAGCCCCGGCTTCCCTGGGCAACCTGGGCCAGGGGCTCCCCACCCTCACAGGAATATATTTCTGCCTAAGATCTCATCTCAATCTCCCCTCTTTCTGCTTAAAACCTTTCCCTCTCGTCCTGTTCCTGCACTTAAGAGGGTTCTATCCGATTTATTTCGACCTCCATGAGGGGTAAAACCACAAGCACAACTAGCACACAGTTCAAACCACCTTCGGCTCCTCCCCAAGCCTGACAGTAGGGCTGAGAAGCGAGCGAGCCCTGACTCCTAAATCTGACACAGCCATGAATGCCAGAGGCCCACCAGCTCCTTCATCACCTGCCACCCGAGAGTGACTTCCAGAGCTCTCCCAGGGCCAGGGTGCCCAGTGATGGGTCTCAACGCCACGAAGGTTTAGTGCACGGTTCACAGTCGGGAGGCTCAATCCCGTTTGATCCCGTTCCCTTTCAGGCAGTTACTTTTGATGATGCCGTACGCTGCAAACGCGGAAATGGCCAAACCCACACAGTTCAGGCTTGTTTTCCAGAGTCCAATCTTCACTTCTGATTACAAAAAGCCATACGCACAGCTGAGGAAGGCAGCACGTGAGCTCCCAGAAGCAGAAATCGCCTCAGCGGAGGGCAAACAAGATTATAAACCTCTCTGGGGAAAAAACAAGCACTCAACTGCCCGTTTCAGATAATCTTTATCTTTCTCTCTGTAATAAGCAAATAGTTTACAGTGCAAGTTGATTTCCACAGAACAAGGCTCAGACTCCAAACACCAAGAAACAAACAAAAAGGGTTTCCAGAGAAACTCAAAGAAACAAAGCAGAAAGGAGAGGACGGAAGGGATAATGAGAACCAGCAGATCCATGGGAGGGAAGAAGCAAGCACGTGGGACACGAGACACCCCAATCCAGCTGGGAGGGGACGGACAACCGGAGGCCTCCCCACCAAACCCCACTCCTAGTGCAGATCCGATGTGAACCAGAGCCCTGCTCACGGCTGAATGGAGATGGGGTCAGGATGGGAGCGGCGCCGCACAGCAAAGTGGGCTGGAGATGGGAGGCAGGCAGGGGAACCACCTCTCTCTGCTTCACATAGTTCTTATCCTTCAGAAAGCCGTTCAGGTTCCACTTCAGCTTCCTGCTGGCCCAGGACTGGGCTCCTCTTTCAGTGCCGAAGGAGCAGCACGCCAGGACAGGCCAGTCACGCTACTGTCACTGCCTTCAGAGCTCGGCCAAGGGTTGGCAGACACAGAGGTGTGCGCCGTGCCCGAACCCTAAAAGTGAGAGCAGTTTCCATGGAGTGATTCCATCCCACTGCCTCTAAGCTCTGGCAAACGGCTCACGGCCAGCGATCCTCCTCAGAACCTGAACACCAGAGCACTAAGCGCTGCGCCTTGGTGGGGAGGTAAAGGCCTCAGCTCACAAGGCCCCTTACATTCCACTGCCTGAACACCACACAGCAGCCTTAGCAGCACAACTAAATGACTCAAAGCCCAGGGCGCCTCCACCTACTGCTCCTCAGCCCCTGCTGCTGAACCGAGCCAGGCACAGCAGGTCTCCCACCTGTCCTCACCCCGCGCTCCCAGACTTCACGTGCTTGGGACCCGATACATTCAATACCTGACAACTTGGTCACTAGCAAAATGCCCTGAAGAGTCAAACTTTGCCTTAGCGCTCTCCACTCCCTGCTGATATGGAGATGCTGCCCTTCCTACAACTTCCAAATTGCTCCTAAAACTTCCCTGAGCACCCCCCTCAAGCCCCTGCCCTGGACAGGAGTGTGCAAAGGCCGCTCCCTCTCCCTGTGCTGCACCAGCCTGCCCAGAGGGACATGGATCCTGTCAAACCCAGGGGATGCTGTCCTTCCAGTCAAAGGGAGAAGACTAAGAGAGCTCAATAGTCACATCTCTTTTCCTTTCTCTCCTTGAGCCAGCCCCTTCCTCCCTTCATGCTCCCACGGATCAAGCGGGGCTTTCCCAAGCGGCACAGGCTCCGTTGCGGCAGTCCCCGTGAAGTTGCCAGGCCTGGAAGTCAAGGAAAAGCTACTCACACCACATCAAAGCACCAGCTGCTACAAAGCCTCTGAAGCAGCTTTCCAAGAAAGGAGTAGGGAGATTCAGAACTGAGACACTTCTCCTTTCCTTTGGATGGGAAAGGATTCCCTACCAACATGCCACTGAGACACCAGGGAGACGCCTGCAGCCAGAAGGGAGTCTCAGAAACATGATGGAGCCGCGTGAAAGCGACAGCAGTTTCCAAACCCCATCTCCTGCAGGAATAGCAGCTTCTCCCTCGCACCCAATTTACAGCCAGTGTTTTCCAGTTAAATGCTGACCCTGAGCAGTGCAAGTAGAGGGTCAGAGTGGTTTCAAACCCCATCCTGGAGCAAAGGAGTAACAGAAGAGCTAAGATCAGTCTGATTTCTAGTGCAACCACAAGAAGGGACGATCCCTCAGACAGCTTTCACTCAAGGTTCACTGCGAAGGGTGAGGGAAGCGAAGTGAGCTGGGGAAAGGGATGTCCAAGCAGGTCCCAATTAAAGCTTTAAATGGCAGGGAGGTAAATGAAGTGATTGTCCTTTTGGTCTCTCAGCTGGATGTGAACGCAGGAACGGCTGTGATGGAGCAGCACACAGCAGTCCTTCGATCCAGAGTGTTTCTCTTTGCAGAGGTAAGTGCTCTCTTAGACCCGCTGAATCTCAAACAGCTTCACATCCGTGTCATACCAGATCGGGGGATCCACGTTCCTACAGGAGACAAGAGTTGTTTTACTCTCCGGGTCCACGGAATCCAAGTCTCGCAGCCCAGATCACAGGAGCTGGCTACACAGAACACATTCCACTTTGCAATGAAAGGGGTGGCAGGATCTACAACATCCCACAAGGCCAGAGCTCGGCACAAAACATCCTATCCTGTGTGGCTGCCAGTTCCCAAACAAGCAGCATCCCCCAAACAACACCCTTCACATCACCCACCCAAAGGTTTGGAGAGCTGATTGCCCCTAGGCTCTTCCAAAGGAATAAGATCTTTCTATCCTGTTACATCAGAGACAACCCAGAGCTGGCCGAGCGCACACAATTGTCTCCACAAGCCCTCTCAAGTTTTGGGAAAGGCCAAGTTAGGCTGGTTTACCTCAAATAAATAACTCCCCACATGTAGGTGCGGAACCACATGGCAGTGCCCGAGTTGGCCTGGTACTTGCGGATGAGGATAGGGTGGGGGACAGGCAGCAGCCCCACCAGCGTGCCGTGCTGCAAGAACTTGAGGATCTCTGATTCATCGGTGAGACCCCTGCAACAAGAGAGGGCAGGGGCAGCCTTAGCACGGCCCGCAGACACCCTCGAAGCGCTGCAGCAAAGCATCAAAAAGACAGAGCCAGCAACCACCAGAAACACACACCTTCTCCACCATAAGATAGTTGAGAAGGGATCAGACAAGCCTGGCAAGCAAAATAATCTCTCCTCTGCTGAGACTGGGATGCTTTCAATCGTACTTTACAAGGTTTCCACTCGAGGCCCTCTAAACTCCTCAAACTGCCACCCCCACAGGGTTTTTCAGGCACCGCGCAGCCCTTTCTGTCCACAAAGCACTCACTTGTCGATGCAGATCTTCTCCACCTGTGGCACCAGCACCTGGAGGAGCCGCATGATTGTCTGCAGGGGAAGTTTAGACTTCCAAGACATCACCTGTAAGCAGGAGAACCCACCTCGGGATCAATGCTCTGCATTCCTGGTTTTTCTAGTTATCTCCACTGCTTCTCCCACAAGTGAGGCTCGCAGACATCACCCAGGTGTGGGTGAGCAACACGATAAATCCCAAAGCTCTGGAATTACACCCCACTCAAACTATCAGGTTTAAAACAGGTAAAACTAAGTATTTCTTTGCAGATGGTGGTAAAAAGGAGCTGTGAACACAAGCCAAAGGGGTTCTGCATGAGGAAGGGCTCCTCAAGAGAGTCTCTGCTGGCAGGGTGAGGGGCACAGTTTTCCCTCACTGTTTATTCGCTCTGCCCACACTCCCTTACCCAGTCAGGGGTCGGGGTCCACTGCCCACTGGAGGATGCGCTAGAGAGACGCCTCCGATCCCGCCGGGGATGCAATGCCTCCTAGTAAGAAATGTTATTTTTAAAACAAACAAACAAAATCGCACTTAAGAGCAAGAAATCCAACCCATTCGTGCTGCCTTTCCCCCAGCTCTTCCAGAGTGTTGCTGGAAAAGGCAGCTCCCCTGTCCCTAGAACAGAAGAACCCACCAGACCATCATTCACCAAACTCAGAGAGGGATGATATTTGAGGGGGTTACATTGTGGGACCCCGTGGCAGGGTCACAACACTGTGGATACTGTTGGAATCATCCACAATGGGAGAGTTAAAAGGGAACAAAGGCAAAGAACGGTTCAGGCAGGCTTCCTTCTTTCCGCACAGAGACTAAACAGCTGAAAGGCACAGCTTTTCTGACCTCTCTCTGCTGAGTGCCTCTGAGATTTTTGGTAGCCACTCTGCAAACCTTACGGAGCATTTCTCCAAGGGCCGGCTGTCCCCATCTACTACCTGACCAGGAGCGGTTCCAGCTGGCTACAGAGGATCAACGTCCCCTGATTACGGTTTAGGGGCTGCTGGAAGAAGAAAACCTTTCTTCTGTGAGCTCTCAAAGATCTCGCTGAATGAGAACATGCCTAATTGTGTGCTTAACACATCCTGCTGACCACCTGGTACAAGCGATGGCCAGGAAGGGCTGTAACACCGCTCTGTCTGTCTGTGGGAATTCTGTTAATTCCACTGTATTCAGAGCCTGAACAGCAAAGTTATTTTGCAATGTTTGCAGCTACAACACTATCGTTCAGCCAGCTCAGCTGCAGGGCCACGTCCTCATCAAGCTTCTAAAAATATAATTCATAAAACCATAAATCCCTCCGATTCCCTTCAGCTGATCCCAGCCTCTTCCTCTTTCTCCCTCGCTTTCCCACAGCCTTTACCCCCTCACAGCTCTTATCTGAACACTGGCAGACAGATGACACGTTTAGGAGAGGGAAGATGGAATTACAGAGACATGTGAAGGCCGTCAAGTCTTTCAAGAGACTTTTGAAACGGTTATGACTGATAAGGGGAGAGCATTCCAGCAGGTAAAGGAAGGAAATTACATCAGTGAGAAGGGCGGCTTAGCCTAAAATTTACCTGGTACCTCATTAATTTTTCTTATAGGTTGGAAGCAGACTGGAGCCTGAAACCCTGTGGTTCGTGGAGACAGGCGTGTGCCACCCAGAGCAGCATGCGATAGCGGCGATGGTTCTCCCCACAGCACATCCCACAGCCACCACTGCGCTGCCCTTCATCTCCCATCTGCTGTTTGGTCCCCACCCCACAAACACTGACGCACAACAGCTCTGGAGCCAGGTGGGGCGGCCGTGGGCAGCCGTCTGTCTGTCTGAGAGCTACAGCGCACACAGCAGAGAATGAGCGAGAGGGGCCAGACGTACGGGTGGAACACAGGAGCCCTCAGCTAGGTCACCGTGACTCTGCAAACACCATTTGCACCCTGACCTTGCAATAGTCTTTAGGTCAAAAGCACGTTGAGAGGAAAACTGACTGAAAGGTGCTAGTAGCACCACACGGTCCACAGGAGCCTGTGATAAAATGCATTATCACACCCCAACTCATCACCTCCTGCCCAGCTCGCTCCACGCCGGGCAAAAGCTGATGTGCCAATCTGGCCATTCCAGAGAAAGCCAAGAGAGAAAAAGCTGGGAACATCGCGCCTTTCACCAGGGGCAGCCACGGCTCCCTGTGCAAACAGAGGCAGAGTTCTTGTGCGCAGTGAATGGTGAATGCTCAGAGCACGAGGCAACATGAGGTGTATGAACGTGGCCTTGCTGAAGGAGAGGATGTGCGGAACAGCCCTCGTAATACACTAACAACAAGACAGTCTGGAGGACTTTAATACTGGACAGGAAAGAGTAGGGGCTGAGGAGTCAGAGAGCGATAAAACCCTCCTGCTGCACTGAATCCGGGAGACAGCTGCATTATAGCTCTCGATGGGGAAAAGCAGCAGATGCCAGGAGGCCGACACTGCCCCCAGCGCAGCCTCGAGGCGCGGCCACCACTCCGAGGGCAGCAGCTCAGCCAAGCCCTGATGGGAACACACTTTTCACAACTCCAGCTAACCAGAGAATGCCAGCAGTGCTCTCCAGCCCAGAGAGGAGGGAAAGGAAAATACAGCAACAGCGAAAACCTGAGCTGAAAGCTTCTGAATGAGGAATACAGGCATTTGCAATTATGCGCTTGCTGCTCTACTGGGTAGCTGTGAAGTGGGAGAAAGCTCACTCCTCATGTCCTGGCTCTTGGATCACCAGTACAGGCATGGAACACCCAAGATGACACCACAGCGCTGCGGAACGACGGTGTCCTCCTCCAGCACAGTGAACATGTGCCTGTTGCCTCTAACATGACGCTTCTCTTCAGAGAAGCCCCCAGTTCGTTTCCCGCCAAGCCCCAGACCCTCCCTACACACCGTACTGTGCGGCCTCACCGCACTCCAGGGCTCGGCGTCGCTCGCAGCTGAGGGCGAGTTACCCTCTGGGGGAGGCTGTGAGGACTCAGGCTCCAGCGAGCGCATGGTCCCATCCTCGGACACCTGCGACTTCTCTGTCAGCTTGTCAATTCCTGCGTTCAAAGAAGAAAAAAGATCCTAAACACAGGTGAACACTCTGAAAAGCAGGGGATTCTTGTCTGCCATGCCATGCAGACACCCTACACATCTGCCAACTCCCACAATGCTCTCCTCTCTGCGAGAAGAGCAAGATTAGCCTTGACTTTGCCTCCCCGAGGAGTCCGCCCGTCTCTAGGAAAAGGCTCCCTGATGCAAGAGGAACACAGGCTCACGTGGATACAGCTAAACTGGGGAAAAAGGTCAAGATGAGGACAAACGGCCACATGGCCACAGTCTGAGAGGAGAGAAACTCAAAGCAGTTTACTTTGACTTGTTTGCAATCAGCCTGAGCAAACTGATCCGCAGCTGAGACCGAGCGGCAGTCAGTTATCCACAGATGTAAACTCCTAATCCCTCCCACGCCCAGCGAGAGGGTGAGTCCACACCATATCTCACAGGGAAAACAAAGCTCTCTCCGGTTACAGAAGTAAACCAAAGCTGACCTGGAGTGGCCACCAGACTGGTCTTCAGCGTCCCTGGCTCAGCGGGGGCAGCCGGACGCGACCCTTCCATGGAGACCCCGTCCTGGGAGTTGGTGCGAGAAATGGGCTCAGGCGTTTTCTTCTTGCGCTGCAAACCTTTCTGGATGGACTGGGAGTCCGTGGGCAAGTTGGCCAGCTGGTGAAACACGTTCCGCTTGCGGATAACAGCATACACCAAATTGGAGTTCCCTGGGAATCACAGCAGAGAAGGGAGACAAAGGGCTTTATCGATGCAGCACAGCTGCAAACCCACTGAGCACAGCACTCAGGCTCTTACCATCAAACTGGTACTGAATGATGTTGTTGAAAACCTCCAGCAAGAAGAAAACGAGATGGTGGTTCTGGACAGCAGAAAACAAGAACCAGGTGGTGGAAAAAGCCTCCAGGAGATGCAGTAACTTGTTAGCAGCCACCATAGAGAGAGACTTCAGGTAGGGAGACACTGTGGAAGGCAAACAAATCAAAACCTGAGAAAGACCCAAAGTGTATTTATTCACTAAAAGCCTTTCTTTTACCACCTGCCCACCCTGCACTTCTGGGAAAGCCTCACAGAATAGCTGAGCCCACCAGGACTCCAGAGAATTGCAAACAGAAAAGTCAAAAGGAGACATCATGCCCAGAAGAAGCAGGCATTTCTGCTTTTAGCAGGCCTCATGTAGTTCTACACTGGTAACATCCGTGGGTGCCTCCTGCAAAGCTGACACGGCTGAGCCCAGGGGAAGGCGCTGCCGTGGCAGGGAGGTGGCACTCCCTGCTGGAGAGGGACAGCAGTGCCAACCCCGCACCAGCCCTGCTGGCCTGTGCTCTTCTGCCACCCCAGAGGAGCTGCAAGGACTCTGCTGTCCCCCTCTCCCAGCCCAGGCAATGTCCCTGCAGGCGGGACTGATCAGCATCGGGCACCTCGAGAGGATCCATCTCAGCAGCTGTCGCTGCCAGCACTAAGCGGCACAAGCAGAAGCGCAGGGAGAGGGCAGCAAGCCCAGCCAGCGCCATCCCTGCAGGAGGTTGTGGTTTCACAGCCCACGCAGCGCTTACCGTTGACAACGATGGTGAGCAGGCAGTCGAAGAGAGGCTGCAGACGCTGGTGCCCGCTGGTTATGATCTTGTGAAACACCTATGGTGAGGAAGGAGCTGTTGAGCAAGGCAGGACCTCACTGACAGCACCTGCTCGACCAAAACCAGCGCCGCCCCCACACTAATCGCTTCCCGACACCGTTTCTTCCTAGGCAGGGAGGGCCCTGAACATTCCAGGTAGGCACAGGCGGGGAAGGCTGCTCACACTGCAGACCTGCGCTCCACGACTACAAGGGATCATTACGAGGAATCCTTTGGGGATGTGATTAGGGTTCTGCAACATCACAAATAGAAACTGGCTGTGAACTGTTCCAGAACACGCAGGCAGCCTGAGACAAATAAACCACCAGAAAGTAAGACGTATCTTCACCTCCAATGGGTCTGAATTCGGAAACCTGATGAGAGCTGCTTGAAATACCCCAGAACCAATCATTCCACGTTTGATTTTAGCAGGAGCAGACCTCCTGTTCAACACGAGTTGGAGTTAGAAGGGAGCAAGAGGAACTGCTGGAGCCGTACTCACTATGATGAGCAGATCCGCGTGCGTCCCTGTGAAGACAGGGATGTCCATAGGCACTCGTACAGAATACGGCTTGTTCAGTCGAACCCCGAAGTTACGCTCCCCACTGAGAAGCAGGAGGATAAAAACCCCAATGTGCATCAAGCCCACTCGTGCTGCAGGGAACAAAAAACACCAGAAACCACCAAACCAAAAGACCACTCATCACAGGGAGGCCAGCAGGCTCTTTGAGACAGAAAAAGCAGTGAGAGAAACATCACGGGACTTTAAAACCCACACAGAGCAGAGCATCCTGACAAGGGATGCCCCACACAGCTCCCTCCACTGCCAGAACCAGTGTCCTTGCCAGGGACACCCATGGGGCCAGTACAGTGTTTAGTTTTGGACAGATCATGCTTTTATTCACTACATTCTTGACGTGAACCCACCACCGCAGCGGGAAATAACCAACTGCTCCTCTTGCACAGCAACAGTTACACCTGATTTACACCCACAGGTGGCTCATCTCGCCCTCTTCATGGGATCAGGAACCCAGTTTTTGACTCAAGATGATCCACCACACGCTAATGATCTCCCTTCCCTCTGTTGTGGTGCAGACCTTGTCGTTTTTCTCCTCTGCTACAAACATTAACCCCCGGCTAGTGCAGCCGTTGGACTCCATGTCTGCAGAAGGCTAGGAACACACACTCGAGGTGCTACTACACCTCACTGGCCAGGAGGAAGCATCTCAAAGACATCGTGGCTCAACTTTAACGTGCAGAATCATCCCAAATACTGCAAACAACCAACTTACACTGGTCTGCTCTGGCATCATTGAGAAAATACAAGATTGGGACAAGGATGTCCAGAACGTCGCTGCTCTTCAGCACAAAGAAGAGGAATTTCTGGAAGAAAGGGGAGGATTTCAGACAATCACAAGCCTATTTTGTTTTCTGCACCATCCACAGGACTGAGGGCAGGCAGCCTCGAGCCTCCACCAGCTCCCCCTGGAGCCAGGGCCCCCCAGTCCCTACCCAGAGTCTGGCCCACACGCCAGACAAGGCAAGGGGTGGCAAAGCTCAACAAGCAGCAGATCCACACCTTGTTGAAGTCACAGAGTTTCCAGAAGAGGACGAGGAGTTCCTGATGGAATTGGATCTTCTTGGCAGAGTTTGGCAGGTAGGTCTGGACCAGCGGGTTTGATAACAAGCGGGCCACTCCTTTCAGGATGAACTGGAAATCCTGCCGATAGACCAGGAAAGAGACGGCGGTGGGCCTGGAGCCAATGCAATCGGCCCGAAACCAGACAAGGAACAGTTCAGGGTGGGAGCACGTTACCTCCTCGCGGTGTATTCTTGAGAGGTAATTCACAAACAGATTGTCTGGTCCAGGAGGCTGCATTCAAAGACAAGGAGTGAAACGCTTACTGGGAACAATGTTTACTTAGGAAGCCAAAATGCACCCACTGGCTCTGGGGCCAACACCTCTCCTTGCAGCTTTCCTCTCAGAATGATTGCTTTAAAGGCTAGAGGACAGGCCACTCAGGAAACAGAACAGTTGGTGCTTTCACTCACATGCTCAGATTCAAGTCAGTAACCAAAACCCAGTGGTTTGGTCACCTACAGGAGTTTAGTGACGTACAAGACAGAAGCAGGACTGGGCCAGAGAGAGCAAACTGCAAGTAGAGGAGCAGTGCTGGGCTCTACAGGTCAACACTCGGCGCAGGATGGTGTACAAGGGCCACAGGGAGCTCAGGAGAGCAGCAAATACAGATCCCAGGGTCACTCACATCCACATCATCCATGGCCGTGCCGGTGGTCGTGCCATCCACGGTGGGACTCGAGCTGGTGGAGCTGTCATAGTCCAACGTGACAATTAGCACCTGGGCTGCCTCCTCCACCAGCGGCTCACGGTAGTCAGAGAAGAGCAGGTGATTGTAAGGGATCCCATAGCCCACCGGGTCGTAGGCACAGACGACGTTCAGGAGCGAGGTGAAGAGTGGGAGCGCATGTCTGGGGAGGAGAAAACACCCTCAGAGGAAGAACATCTCAGGGAGGGATGGGCATCTCTCTCCCCAAAAGTCTGGGGTCACGATAAAACACAACCATCTCCTCTAACCTACGACTGAGCAGTCCAGAGACACAAGGTGACACTCCAGCTGGCCTCCTGGGCTAAACTGAGAGGGGAGGGGGAAAAGTCTGTGTGGCCTCCCAGAGGGATCCTGTGCAGCAACGGGAAAGGAGACAGGACCTCGAAGCTTTCTAAACTCCAGAAAGATGAAACCGCCTGCCTTCAGTCAGGATTGTGCTCCCCAAATGAGCAAGTGTCACCCAGGGAGCTGTCTGTCCCCAGGGCACAAATCACTAGAGGGCAGCATTTATGCTCCACCAACACCACCAGCACCCACTGCAGCTCCTGTCACAGTCAGGCAACCCCGGAGAACGAGGCCCAGAGCTGGGAACAGCACCGACTGTTTCCCCCCACACAGGGATCTGTCCCGCAGCAAACTCCAGCGAGCAGCACACTCAGTCTGCTTTTTTGCTGCTGAGAAACGAGTTTCACTGAGCAGAGATGCTAACGGCACAAGATCAGGACAAGAAAAAAGGACAACAGCCTCCAGATGTTGAAGGCAGCAAGTCTCATGGTCCCCCCATTACCAACACACTCCATGGGAGAGATGTGAAGGTGTTTGGTGGTGGTGTTGGGCTGACGGTTGGACTGGACAATCTTAGAGGTTGTTTCCAACTTCAGTGATTCCAGGATTCTTGTCCAGGCCCACAGGGCCCCCCTTCACCCTCACCTGTTCTCCGCAGAGCAGAAGAACTGCACCCAGGGGTTGGTGTTACTGCTGTCCGAGGAGGGAGGCAGGTACATAGCCTCGGAGAAACAGGTCAGCAGCAGCTTCAGCAGCTCCGTCCTTAAAGAAGGGGAGAAGAAACCAAGGCCTAGAGCCATTTGCAGCAAGGACTAGGCACAGGAGGCACAACCACTCACCACAACAGCACAGAAGAAGGGTCAGTCCTATGTCCCCCCCAGCAGAACCAAGCCCATTTCATTTCATAAGCGACCCATAAGCTGTCACTGGCACAGAGCTCAGCACCACCGCTGCCTTAGGGAAGGGAAATAGAGCACAGAGCTCCTGGGCGTTTGAAAACAGCAGCAATTGCTGGTTCTGGCTGCAGACACTCCAACTCCCATAGCAGACTACAAAAAGCTAAAGCTACTCAAAAGGTCAGCTGGTTTTTATGCCTGTGTTGCCAGTCCTGTTAGCTCAGCGAGGAGCAGGCAGAAAGCCCCTCAGGCATTGCAGATACCGGAGGACACAAGCAGAGTCCAGCTCTGCGTCTCCTGAACCCAGTTTCTTTCCCTTCTGCCTTTGCAGCCCCTCTTACCTATTCAAGTCGTGGATGTAGTTGGGCTGTGGGGAATGAGCAAAGCCCACTCCTGCCTCCCAGATGTACTCGCAGCTGTCGATGGAGTGGATGTCTTCTGCCGTGTCCTGCGGGAGAAACAAGAACTCAGACCGCAGGAGGCAAGAGCCACAGCTGGCAGGTCTAGTGGGGCCCAAGGCAGATCAGAACCTCTGTGCAGCAGAGAGAGCAGCCCTGGGTTCCCATTACAGAACCTCCTACTCTCTCTCCCACAAAGGCGCTGATCTCAGGACAGCGAGGCTCGAAGGCAACCAAAACACATTTACCACCACAACCCCACCAAACCACCGTGTTGACAGCAGCCGCTGCTGACATGGAAGCGACAGCAGCTTCCTCCACAGTCTGGGCTTTGCCTGCCTTGCTGTTCCTTTCCTACAGATAGGCCAGAGCTCACCTGGTGTCAGGTTTCTTACCAAGCTCCTCAGAACAACTCTAGCTGAGAATGAAGCACCCAGGACCTCCCTCCACAGCCAAACCTTGAGGCTTCAAGGGAAGAAATGCAATGACATCCACAAACGTGCTTTCACTGTGTGTGACTCCACAGGAACACTAGGAGGAGACTGTGTTCCCAGATCCCGTTATAGAAATTCCCTAGGGCTAAAAATGCAGGTGCTGATGACTTGGAAGAGCTCAGCCTTTGCTAGCAATGATAAAGTCATAACAGGGATGCAGGCGCTGTGCATGGCAGAGGGACCCCACCCCACACAACCCATCTAGCTCTGTGCAGACAATCTCACCATCCCACTCACCACGGTGCTCCGCCGGTGGCTCTGCACGGTGAAATCGGGGCAGAAGAGCAGATCTGCCACAGCAAGGAGCAGCGACTCGGCCAGCGGACGGGCATTTTCATCATCTTCATCACCCTAAAAGCAAGAAGGGTGGAGCAGTATTGTCAGCCCATGGTTAGCAAAGAGCACACAGTACAACACAGCAAGAGGAGATAAACTCTTGCAGGGCAGCAAGAACTTACAAAGGAACAAGAGGAAAAAAAACCCCAAAAAAACAAAACAAAAAAAAACCAGCCAGCAGCAGAAAATACCCCCTGGAAGGTGATGACTAAATGGGAACAAGCGTTTTAATGACACCACACTGAGCAGACAAAGGCCTAGAGATGTCAGGGAAAGAGAAGAGAAGCACTGGACCTTGCCACAGAGAGATGCTTGACTTATCAAAGACAAAAGGAAAGGGAACTGTTTACAGAGAAGAGGCTTTAACAGTCACAAAGGAGGGTGATTTGGAAGATGCACAGAGACAGCAAGAAGCAGCAGCCGGCCAGCAACGCTGAGGTGTAAAACCTCCCTAAGTCCTGCGTGGGCTGTCCAGAGCTGGAGATGACAGGACCAGGAGAGGCGAGCATGCACCACACAAGGGGACATCTCAGCCTGTCATGGCAGAGCAAGCCTGGCAGCAGAGGGGATTCTGCTCTCTCCAGCGCTCAAAGCAATCAGTTGAATCACGCATGGCTACTCCTCTGCAGCCGTTGCCATGGGAAACGTTGCCACAGCCTGCCTGTCAGAGCATCCTGGATGGGAGGGAGGCCTTCCCTGCCACACGCCGGTGCAGGGAGGAAGAATGGCAGGTGCTTATCTGCCTCAGTCAGGCCTCTCTCAGCCTCTGCACGAGACACAGCTCCTAAATCACAGCAGGCACCTAGTGGAGATAACAGCCGGTGCGGCCCTGACATCTGTCTCAGCGACAGCAGGAAAATTCCCATGCAACAGATCCCGGATGCAGGGGCAGAGCAGAGAGCATGGATGCAACCAGCACAGCAAAGACGCTTTTACTTAGGCTCACAGAGATGGAATGACAAGCATTAGGGTTCAAAGGGATTTTCTTCCCCAAGAATGATCTTTGCTAACGCTGCCAGAAAAAAAAAAGGAGCCCCCAAATCAAACCACTAGATCTGCACATAACACAGAGCCTCTTATTGGAGGGAGGCACCCACACTCCAGCTCTGCCATCCCTCACTGCATCATGAAGCAAGCGAAGGACAATCACAGAGATAGTTACTAATGGTCCGGACATACCATCGTCTTCCCCTTCAGTTCCCAGAAAGAAATCAGCCTTCATACGGCAAAACCACTGCCCCTGGATTAGCTGTGATCCCAGCTTCCCTAAAGGCTTATTTGTTATCCCCTGTCAGGCAGCTCCGCCAGCCTCGCAGCTGCTTCTGCACACGGTTCCCTGGTGGAGCACATGGAACCACCACAGCGGGAAGACTCCCCACCCCAGCACACATCCACAGGGCTGGATCGCCTCGTGAAGCCACCACAGTAAGGGAACACCCTCTTCCAAGGGCCAAACAAGGTGGAAAACCAGCAGTAACAGCGGCCTGGATGGATCAGAGCGCCAGGCACCATGCGTGCTCTTTCCCAGAAAAGCTCTCTAGTTTTAAGCCTCTCCAGTGCTCCCTGGGCCCTGCAGGGATGAAAGGATGGACAACCACTGCTCTTCCAATCACAGACCACAGAGTAGGGCTAGCACAGACTTCCCTTTCCAGTACCCAGAACTTCCCCTTGAAGCGGCCCCGGGCGAAAGAGATTAGAGGTGACAGGCAGAGAGAGCGCAGGGTGCACGGTTTGTACTGCACCAACCACTGCCAATCCTTATCGCCCTCCCCAAAAACACTCCAGCACGGTGAACGTTCAGGGGAACCGCTCTCTGGCACAGACCTTAAATGGCACCACCTCATTTCTGACAAAACAACTAGAATCAAGCACACAAACTCCTCACGGCAGCCTCCCTTTCCCCCTCCAGAAAGAAGTGCCAAGAGACAGACCCCTCCTCGGCCAGCCCCAGGGACAGTTGACCAGAAGAAACCTCTCCAGTCTGGGTCCTCGAAGATGTAAGGCAAGATACGGGTGAGGAGCCGGCAGCAGTTCAAGACGATTTGTCTCTCCTTCTCCGTGTGGCAGCCACTCTCTGCTCCCTGCACCAGCTTTTCCACGGCCTGAAGGAAACAAACCCAAGGCAGCGTTAGTCCAGACAAGTCAGCAAGAGTCGGGTAGGTCCTTCCTGCTGGTGATGTTCTCACAGAGTTATAAGCAGTTCTTGGAGCCCTTTTCCTCTGAGCTCAGTGGTACAGGTGCTGCTGCTGTTTGAAACGGTGCAGGAACAGGATTAATGACCTTAACCAGAGCTTGAATTTCTACTGCCCCACTGCAAGAGACCTCAGATGCCAGGGCTAATCCGCACAGCACACGTGCTGTGCCACGTGAGACAGCCAGGCACAGGCCAGAAGGGGTCTCAGCGCTGCTCCTGACAGCACTCACACACCGAACACAGCAGATCAACCCACTGCTGCAGGCACACAGGGTGCAGGCAGAGCCCAAGCAGCAGCGCTGTGCTGCACCGTGTCAGACATTGGCAGGGGAAGAGCACACGGAACAGTCCGACAGATCTGTCTGTGCTGCTGCGATTACAGCAGGGACCTCTCCCGACTCAGGAGGCAGAAGCTAAGCTGCTGCCTGTGACTATGAAGTGTATGGATACGGCCTCCAGCAGAGCTGCTGCAGAGGAAGGCGGTAGCCTGGGTTTCCCACTCGCCCTGCGAGCAGGGCTGCTGCTCCAGAAAGAGCTGCCAGGTCGAGCCTCCGCAGTCCGTCCCATCGCTACAGGCACAATCACATCTGGCTTAGACTAGGATGTGGGTCTTGCCAAGCAGAACTCACAGTCCCAGGAGGTTTCACCCACAGACAGAAAAGGGCAGCTCCTTTCCTCAGCAGCTGCACCCACTTGCTCTTACTCCCTGATCCCAAGGGGAAACAGAGGGGAAATGAAAGCCAAAACATTCACGGGTTTCACTTTGCTGCTTTTTAATTCATGAGGTCATGTGTTCCTGCTTATTTTCACAACAGGCTGGCTGGGTCACTGACTCTGCTCACCTGCGTCATCGCCTTAATGGGTATTTAAATGCTGTTTGTATAGTCCTAGCGTGTCCCCAGCTACTCTGACTGCGCTGAGCTGTTGTCTCAGGCACACTTATGACTGTGTTGTCCAACCCTGCAGCCACGACTGCAAGCAGCAACCCCAGAGGCCACAGCGCTATCGATCCAGGGACACCCCGGGCCAGCACCGAGGAAGACCGCACCGTCCTTACCTTGTAACACAAGGTGGCCAAGTTTGAAGGGGATTCTTCTCTCACTGCTCGGATCTCTGCAGCGGGTACAAGGGCAAAGACATCCTGCACCGATGTGGCTGTGTCTGCCCAAAACTGGTCCCAGAAAGCATCATCCGTGGCCTCCACGGGCTGCAGAGACACAAACGAGATTACAGATGCAGAGCTACTGTTCTGTGAGGCCCAGACACCAGTGACTACCCCTGACTCACAGACAGGACCATGCGGTCATTGGCAGAGCCCAGAAGAGGCTAAATAAAACCAGGCCTCTGTCAGCAGGGATTTGGTAGATTTGATTCTCGAGCAGAGCATCTCCTCAGCAAGGGGGTGAGCAGCATCAACCAGTGCTGTCAGACTGGAACCCCCCAAGTATTTCATGAGTCACAACACACACGAGGCCTCCTGCTTGTCTGCAACCCAGAGCACATATTATACGGCCTTTACAGGCTCCTGCCCTGTGCTTTGTCACCTCCAGAGTGAGCATGCATGGCAATTCTGGTGTAACCAGAGCCTCTAGGAAGCAATCGGACATCTCATGTTAGGGCATGAACAGACCCACCTCGAGGCACCCACAGATGCAATGGAATTGATCATTCCAAATTAAATATTTATAGCTAATTGGACTTAGTGCAGTTGACTGCTGTCAAGGCTTTCTTAAAAAGCACTAAGTGTGCAATTCAAAGAGGAAGAGGGAAGGAAGAGGCTGAGATACTAAACCAAGGCAACCCACTTCAAAGCTGTGGTCCGAGAAGCCCCCCCCATGCTAGGAACTCACCTCTCCCCGTCACCTCTTCTGGCTGTGCAGACACAGACAATCCCCTCTTTTACCAGCACTGCTGCCCCCTTTGCACAGTGATAGGACAGGAATTGTCCTCGAGCCCATCCCGACACCCCAGTACGAGGGATGCTGGCCACCAGGACGGTCTGTTTGACGGATCACAGCTGGAAAGACAGCTCTGCACAGCTGGCTGCAGAATCCCAGCGTTATTTCCCTAGCTTCTTCCTGACAGTGTGGCATCAACTTAGACATCGAAAGAGCAGTGATGATGGGTACATGCAGCTGAGCAAAGTGGCCTGGACCTTGCTTCGCCCTTTATGGCTTTGTAGACAGAGCATCACTGGCCATTCAAGCTGAAGAAGAGGCTTGGGTCCTGTGGAATCGTGGCAATGACCTGCCACTCGCGAACAGGTGAGCAGGACAGCACTGTTGGCTGAACAAAAAGGCATCTCCACTACCTAACATCTCAGACACCCAAAGCCTGGCAGCCCTGAATGATCAGGAAAGACTTTGACTTTTCAGCCAGCCTAAAACCAAGCACGGCTCTTTCCATCTAAATGCTGGTACTGGCCAGGAGACAGGCACAACCCGAGCAAGGCCAGGAGTGCTCAGCCAGCCCCGGGGTCCTGGTAGAACAGTGGGATAAATGCATGTGTCTGCTGAGCCGTGCGAAAGAGGGATCCACGGAGAAGCTTCCCCAGCAGGGATAAGAAGAGTCGGCTGCCTGAGCAACCCCAGCACCCCCAGCCCTTGGCCTGGAGCGAGGGGCAGCCTCCCCTCCTGCCTACCACACACTGCGGCTCTAAAGCAAACAGCAGCTCTCACTAACGGCGATAATCAGCCCGTGGGTGGGTCTGCCACGTCAGACAAGAAAGGGGCAAAAACATGAATGTGCATTTTGCTGAAACAATTCCTGCCTACTCCTAGCTCCACTGTGGCAGCCAGAAAACTTACCCAGCTCTGCGCTGTTTCTAAATGCAGCCGGGATGCGACTCCGAGGGGAACAGCTCATTCACAGCTCTGACACCAAGAAGCGCCACATTTCTCCCTTTGCTCTCACCTCCTGAATTAAAAGCCAGAGCCTGCAAGCAGGCCAAAACGCAGAGGGGCCCCAAACTGGTACAGCAGGTTACTGCCCCGCAGTGCTGCCTTAACGCTCCAGTGCCCCAGAGGCTACTCACTGCCTGTCCTGGTCCTTCCAGCCAGGAATCAGCCCTGGAGATCTCCAGTCTTTAAAAACAAACCCAGAAAACACACACTCAGGTTTAGGCATCACCTTAAACTCTGCCCTAGTGCTAAAACCCTCTTCATTTTATCACCTGGCCACCAAAGCAAGGTCCCAAACTCTTCCCAAGGGAAAAGCAACATTTTCCAAATGGCTCAAGATCTCAACTACTCAGAGGGATTTGCAGGAACAGCCAAGTCTTTCCAGCCCAACTTTCAGCTTCCTGGGCGCATGAAGGAGCTGTGCTTTCTACAACTTGAGCATGAAATGCTTAAATAGAAGAAATGCTGTTTTGCAAATCTCACCTCTAATTACACTCCTCAGAAAAAGCCAAGTAGTCAGAAATCCAACCTACGTAATGGACAGAGCATCCCACATTCCCTACACACGCTCCCCTCTTCAAACCCTGCACCACAACTGCCTCTGCGTCTGCCACATGCACCTGCTGGCTGGCTGCCACCACCACTCCCACCACCACCAACGAGCTGCAACTGCGCTAATTGGAGATCATGCATAAATAATGGCATCTCTCTCATCCAGAGGGGACCAGGAAACCCATTTCCCTCCAGCAGGCACCGATCCCTTCACCTCCAACTAGCCTGAGGCCTCCTCGGAGGGTGAACACAACCGCTGGTTTACAGATGGTAACACAACAACCTGGGAGGATTAGAGAACACGGCCTGCACTAGAATTACACGGAGGTAAAGCAGCGCAGCAGCAGTTACCCCAGCTGCAAGGCTGGATGCTGCAGCCACATCAACGTCACGGCTGAAACACTGATTCTGTCACTTTTAATAGCTGCAGGAAGGCAGCTCCTCGTCCAACAGATGGTAACCCATGTACAACCCTGGAACGCCGATCCAGTACTGAGTCACTCGCGTCCCCGCAGCCCCTGTTTTAATTAGCGGTTCGGCATCATGAAACTACGTGATCCACATGATATTCATCTCCTTGATAGAACATGACTGGATGGTTTTAAGTTGATTGTATTCTGCACACAGCATCTCTGGGGATCTGAATATCCATCTTCTCATGCTGGGCTCAGCCAATAGCTCATTGTGAATTAAAATAGAGAGATCTAGAACAGTCCTGTTCACAAGCCACGGGTATCTTCATGTAGGAACATCAAGAGTTAGTTACCAGTGCTGGTCCTGCACATGCCACAGTAACAAACCCCACAGCACTTTAACCAGATCACCTCACAAGGAGCTGAATCCCAACCAGCAGCACAGTGAGCTGGAGCCACTCTGAACCCTCCTGATGAGCACAGACGTGTCCAGTCTTGGTCAGGGAACTCCAGCAAACGGAGAAGAAAGAGCCAGACATGCCCCCAACACAGGGCAGACAGACAGCTCTGCACCAGCAGCACAATGAGAACAAGAACTTCAATGCTGCTGCGAGAGTCAAGGGATCGGTAGCTCAGCTCTACTCTGGAAACACGACTGGCACATCTGAGAGCAAAGGAAGCTCCTGACCCACCAAGCACTTCACCACAGAGGCTGCTGCAGCTCCAGAGCTAAGTGGCAGAGAGACACTGCTGCCTGAATCAAGCTCTCCACATGGAAGGGAAAGGATACCTGGAGCACTGAGCAGCTGCTGATAATGCACTGGCCAAAGCTGAGGTGATGCGACACCTCTGAGCGAGCAAGGAGGAAACATTTTGCCTTCAGTTCACCTGGACAAGGTATAAAGGCCTCTCACCCGCACGCTGGCCACACAAAGGCAGAACCAGCCTGACAGGACACCTCCAGTCTTCATTTCCCAACAGTTAAAAATGCTGGGTTTCAGGTTCTTTAAAACACAGCACACACGCTGTAGGAGTCGGAAGACACTCGGTTTGCAAGCACCTTGCCAGTTACAGAAGAGGATCAGAGCCCAGAACAGGCAATCCCGAGGTAAACAGGATACATCGCAGGAAACAGGAAAACAGAGCGAAGCTGACCGAGTCCTACAATCAGGAAAAGGTCCCACGGCGCAGTCTCCCCGCTTACGTTAATGCCACCTTCACTTTCTCTGACAGATACAAGCCTAAAACAAATTCAGGCAGGGCATCTGCAACCTCCTCCTGACCCAGAGCTCTCTGCACCTACAGCTCTCCAGCAAATGCCTGTTCCCAACAATCCTCCCACAGGACCCTCCTGGAGAACTGTCCGTAAACCACCTCTGAGGTTGCTGCAAGCAGCCAGCGGAGAACCAAGGGGGCAAGCAGCCACTGGGCTTGCTCACCGCATTCTCCTTTTGCCTCTTGCTATGTGCCAGCTGAGTGCCCCCGAGCCAAGGGCACGAGGCACCTGGGGCAGGGGCTCTCCTGTTCCTGGACTCAGCAGCAGAGCGGGTCCCTCGTTCTTCGTCCCTCACCAGGGTTTCTAGGCAGCCCATTTCTAGGAGCTCAGGTAATGTGTAACAGCTGCTCTGTTCAAGTGCAGCAGGACCATAATGACAAAACCATCCATGCAGCACCTGATGGAGCTCTAGGAGACCAGGCAACCTTGCAGGGCCAGCAGAGTCTTTCGAGGCAACTCGCACACCTTTGTACCACCTGTGTGTGAGCCACCACACAAAGAACCTCCTGAAAGAGCCTGCCAGAAACCAGCCTCTCTTGGAGCACAAGATGCATTTTCACCAGGCTCACACATTCTCCATGCCAAAGCACACCTGGTTTATTATTCAAATAATAATTAATTCAAATCAATTATCAATTCAAAGGTGTGCAGTGCCATGTAATGTATCTGTATCACTGAAACTCCTAGAGCCCGTGTCTCCCTGTGTGGTTATAAATATACATCCATACCATAACCTGATTCCTCCCTTCCGGTACTGCTGCCCTTTTTTAACCACTGAAATCATTCTGCAGTGATTTTTCTTTTTTTTAACTCTTACACTTTCTGAGTTCCTGCTTGGCAACTAAAGCAACCAGTTCAAGTTCCTTTCATTGGTGTCCAGACTTGGTTCACCTTTCCCGTTCTGAGCTCCACGTGTGCTACAAGCACCCAAGGGTTATGTTCCTCATAGATTTTTTTTTTTTAAATGTTCACACTGGAGCACTCTCATTTTCTTAATTAATGGAAGCCTAGAGATTACCAGGACTTATTTTTAAGGAAAATTTCACCTCCGGGCCAACTCTGAACCTTCACCAGCGAGGAAGCAGTGCCTTCTGCTCAGCCCTTTCCTCTCACCACAGCCTTGGGAAACACGGCAGCTGTTACCAGGCTCACGGTTTCATGTTACTGATGATTTGCCAAAGGCCTATTTGTCCGGCTACCTAGAAGGCAGCTGCAGAAAAGGAGAATTGCTGCTGAGAAGGCAAAGTGCGTTTTGAGCTGATAGCCCTGAAGGTTTGACTCCATCCGTCACTGCAGCCTGGGCTTGACCCTGGGGTCTCAGGGACCAGGTTGCAGGGAGGTCGCTGCTGGTACCAGCTCAGAAGCTGCAGGAGAGCCCGGTCACGCATCCTGCACACGCAAACACCAGTTCCCTTCTACACTCTGTAAATATGGGAGCGCCACACCCCACCCTTGTTCCACACGGCACTTGGTCTCACCCAGACCACAGAGACAAGGAATGAAACCAGCCAAGAATGAAGCTTTTCCCCTTCCTTTATTTGGGGCCCAGCGAAGCTTCTTCCATTACACACCTTGATGAACCGGGGCGAGGAGCACTCTCCTCTAGCTGGTGTTGCCTCATACGGGATTTTCCTTGTGAACAGACCCCTACAGTCTTGCTTCTCCCCCAAACTCACTTTATAAGCGAGCTTCCCAGTGCAGGTAAGACAGCCCAAAGTTGAAGGAACCTGGAACTATTCAGCACCCAGAAGAGACTTTGGAAGAATCCTTTAAAACACTAATTCACCCACGTCTCTTTTTGCCTAGGGATGCTGCAGAACATCCACAATTGGCAGGTTTTGACAACATGTTTGCAGGAGCCATTCCTGAGCAATGCAGACAGAAGTGATACCATATAAAGTATAAAGGAAAGTATAAAGACAACTCCTCAAAGGCTCTTCCAGCCTACCATTCATTTCCCAGTCCTAGCCTTAGCCTCTTGAGCATCCACAGATTTTCTCCTGTTCTCCTACTGCATCCACACCCTTTTCTTCTGAATTCACTGCCCACCATTAAATACCTTTCTGCTATCACTCCCAAGTTTCCTTAGCAGTTGTTATTCCCTCACCAAAGATGGATCGCAACAGCAATTCTCCACTGGAGAGAAGAACGCCAGTAGAACTGGAGAAACTGGAAATCAGAAAGCTGTTTCTCAACAGAGCAAAACACCCCTGCTCCTCGGGACAGGCTATTGATTTTCTGCACACGTGTTGCTGGGCCCCCAACTTCAGACAAGAATTGAACCAGCTCTCAGGACACAAGCAACATCTGTCAGACCTCTAGACAACCACACTCCCTATACACAGTTCTGATTTCCTTTCACTTAATTCCTTCTCCTCTTCAGTCTGCAGAAATAAAGCTAATTTCGCCAGTCACAGATTGAAGCCCCTTCTACTTTAACAGCATGGCTGGCCTAGAGCTCCTCCAGTCTGCCGTTACCTAAAAACAGGGCAAGATTCTCCATCAGTTATTTGGGGAGAGTGGAATATACGGAGAAAGGGGCACTGCCAAACCCTGTGGTGACGTAAACCTGCAGCTGAATACATTATGCCAGGATGTCCACGGCAGCATCTCAGTCTGGCAACACAAGATGCTGTCAGCAAAGCACAAGATGTCAGAGGCAGCGAGCACCGTGACACAAACCTTGCTAGACCCAACAGCTGCCAGCAAACCAGCCAGAGCCCTGAGGCAGAACAGAGCCTCACGGCCCTCCTCCTGCTCACCCTCCACAGGCACGTTACATCTGGAGATCAGGGACATGGCGGATGGGACCCGCTTGCCTGGATCCATCGGGCAAGGCCTCACGGCAGAGCCAGCTGCAGCCCAAGCTCCCCGGGGCTGGCACTGCACCTCGTGGGTCCCCAGCAGCCCTGTCCCTGCACACGGGCAACCGCGCCACCACCCTCCATCCGTGCTGGGGGAGAGGGGCCTGGCACAGCCCCCTCACGCCTCCCTCTCCCACATGGCCTCCTCCCCAATCTCATTCACCCCCCTCTCCCACATGCTGCCCCCCCCATCCCACATCACATACACACACACAGAGCCCCCCCACACCTCACCCCCCCTCATTTCTGACGTGGCACCCCCTTTCCCACCTCATCCTCCCCGAAACGCGGTACCGTCCTCAGCACCTCTGACATGGGGGTCACCCTCACCCCTCCCATCTCCCATCATGAAGCTCACCCTCACTCTCACTCTCCTAGCATGTCCCCCCCCTCACCACCTCATCCCCTCCGGACATGGTGTCACCCCCCTTCTCCCTCTCCCCAACATGGTGCCCCCCTCACCTCACCCCATTCCCCCCCCACCTGCCATGGCGCCCAACCACCTCA